>BJCM01241087.1:12500-15425 GCA_018326385.1 Flaveria bidentis | reverse complement strand
GTGATGCAATTAGAATACATGGGAGGAATTGGGTTCGTTAGTGGTAAAAATCAGGATTGCCAAAATGGCGTCAAGTTTTTCATTCCTAATGTCAAGTGTGGAGCCTTACGACCAAGGGAATAAATATGACAAGGACGAAAAGCAAGTGGAATTTGTACGATTCTCCCCGCTTGCTTAATTATGTAAATAAGAAGGACGTGACATTTATTGTTATGCTCTTGAGATGTATATGTTTATTTTTTGTGTTTTTAGTAGTCCATTATATTGGCTAAAGCCAATTATATTTGGTGTCGTATCAGGGCATGAAACTTCTTGCCTTGATTAACAATTATATGTGAGTTAAATGAATGGAATAATAATATATGTATGTAATAATGAATTTGGAGTTGTAGTTTTATCATTGTCGAAATTAGCTCTTAAACTTTTAGCAGGAAATAAGAATTTAGTGTTCAAGAAACTTGGCCACAAAGTTTACTAGTATTAAAACAACCATCCCAAAAAAATCGTAGATGCTCGTTTATATCGATGTGGATTAAGTGGTCGCTAAACCATGGTCTTTTGCAATGGTACGTCTTTACGACCGAAACAAATATAATATTTACATTTATTACATTGTGTTGTACATGATTGATTATAGTAATTCTTAGAAAAATAAATTGTTCAAACCGCCTAAACCTAGCTAAATCAATCAAAATTAGGAGTGAACGAGCATGTTTGATTTATTGTTTCAAAAATACTGAAATATCTTATAATTTGTGTAGATATAAATGCTTTTATAGGAGTGAAATTCAAAATATGATCATAGGAGTAAATTCAACATGAAATGTATGCTTAAGAGTGTTTTAATAATACTTATTATTATTGTCACATTTTCAAGCACATATATTACAAGAAAATGTCAGTTTTTAGTGATATATGAGTAAAGTTTAAGTATTTAATGGATCATAATAGGTCTGGTTAATTGTAAAACATCTATCATCGTATCAACCTTCTAATTTTCTTCTTGATCATTTCCTTATTCTTTTTTTTCTTCTTCCACAAGTACCGATCACTACCTTATCAAGTGAAGAGTCACAAACTATTTCTTCGTTCCTTGCACGGATCCACACTTCCACATGCCGTAGTTGTTGTTCATCAATATCGGTCAATCAGTTCTCCCAAGTTTAGTAAAAAGTCAAAAAGCAAAGAAAAATAGAATGAAACCAACATGTACCAATACGAGAGATGCAGACTATATTCTTGATATGAATGATGATAGTGCGAGAGATTATCAAGAAGTTACTACAGGTGTTGATGCATTTGCAAAGGTAATCAAATTATCAACTTTTTTGTTACTTTATTTCTATATGACTTTATTCTAATAAAATGAAATTTGTTATAGCAACATCGTCCACAATATATTGTACCACTGTCCATGAATAAACTTGCTAGTTTAGCGAAGAAACATCGAGTAATTGCTCCAAAGGTCTCCTATAACTTTGCAATGGATTCAACTGCATCAAAAGATAATCGATCTAGAGCAATAATTACCATGGGTGAACTAATCTCAAGTAATAACGGGTCACAAATAAACAAAATATAACAAAGCCTAATTGTATTACACATGGAGCAAAGAGACAATTGTTACTTCTTGACGAGGATGATGATGAGGATCATGACATATTTCAAGGTATTTTTTGATCTTAGACTTTTTTTTATTAATGAAAAATAATAAAGTCACCCATACAATTTTATTTATATGAATTTAATCTTTTATGCTTTTAGATATTAATGGAATAGATAGGGAACTAGATGGTTCAAAAGACAATGAGAATGAAGATGATATTATGAGATCTGAAGGTACTTATGTTCAATTATTTAACAAGTTCATAGTCCATCATTGTTATATATTTTATAATTGGTATTTATTGATGGCATGTATTTACTAATGACATGATGACGACTATGAAGACATGGACTAAATAACCAATACAAACAATGAAAATGAGATACACGGGGATGATATCAATGATAATTTAGAAAACAAAGATGATATACTAGCTCAAGAACAATTACGAGGTCCCAAATTAGAAAAAGAAACAAGTTGAGTTTAACTATGTGACTATGTTTTGGTTTGTCATTGATTACTTATCTAATTTTGATGTATAATTGTCGACAAGAATTTCTAAACTCAAGAAAAGGGGACCAACAATGATGCATGATGTGCACACGCGTAAAGTCAATGAATGTGTGGTCATTATATGCAATGAATTTAGACAACCAGTTGGACCAATAGAGAAGGACGTAGTAGGACAATTCTCTCGATTTTTGGGTACAATAGCTCGTAATTACAGTTATGCACCATTGATTCATACTTCATGGCATAAGGTGCCACGTAAAGATTAGATGTGGGAGTACATCTTGGTAAGGTTTCCAATAGTTTTATTTCTTTTATTTGTTATGATTTTTATAATATTTACTAAAATCTATTTTTAAGGAAAAATATGATGTGCCCGATGCTGCTAAAACTTGGGTTCTTAGTACTATTGGACATTCCTATAAGGTTAAAAAATATAGGTTTAAGAAAAAACACTTCTATCAGTATAAGGACAACAAAACAAGATGGAAGAACCGACCTAAAAGAATTCCACAAGATGTTTTTTTTACAATTGTTGAGCATGTGGAATGATAAAAATGTGGCGGTATTCTAGACAACTTATCTATTACTACTATTAGTTATCTATTGTAGTCTTGGGATGTAAACTAATTTGTATCTATTAATATGTATGTAGAAACGTTGTTTGCGGGCCAAGGAAATTCGTTTGTCCCAAAAAAATATGCACACACCTGGTTCAAAATTTTTTGCTAGGATTCGTGATAAGATGGTAATACGGTTTTGTTTGCTTGTGCTTTGTGTTTCTTATTAATTTATATGGTCATATATTT
>BJCM01241087.1:0-10000 GCA_018326385.1 Flaveria bidentis | reverse complement strand
CTTAAGTTTTGGTTAACTTTAGTTTTGTTAAAAGGTTTTTTGATATAATCTTATTGGTGGTGTTTGGTTATGTTTAGTTTAGTTTAAGTTCTTACTATATTATGTATAACTAAAACATTGGATATAAAGTTAACTAATCATATTATGCTAAGAAGGTAATCATACAATTTATATATATATATATATATATATATATATATATATATATATATATACACACGTAAACACCCATGCATACATGCATGCATGCACAAATACACACTTAAGGATCTATATAGTCAAAAGGAAATTACCTCTATCATATTCTAAATGATACAAACATTTATTAGTAATTTATAAGAAGTATTAAATTACCTAACCTTGAATTTAGGGTTGTCACAACATATACTAACAGTTTGTAACAATGAAATAACTTGTAAAAATGCCAAGTTATTATGACAAGGTGAAAAAAACAAGCCATACATAACTAAAACACCATGTTCACATGCCTTGTCTATATTATCATATAAAACATTCGTGGATGACAAAATGGTGATTTCACACTGATTTTTTGATGCAATAAGGAAGTATGTTAACTTCATGATAGATTTTAATTCAATTCCTTCAATCTATATGAATGGGTTGAATGTATTGGCAATAATAATAACAATAATAATAATGTTGATGACGATAATAATAATTAAAGTAATAATAGATGCATTGGATATAGAAATAGTACTTTTAATAATGATAAATATAATACGAATATAAAATAATATTATGTAACACCCGGTTACTTTTTAAAAGTTAGCAAAGAAGAATAAAGTCAAGAAATAAGAAGGAAAAGTTACAAAGCCCAAGTAGAGGGACCTAATGTGTCAAAATGACCAAAAACTTTCAAAAGTGGGTGTAAAAGGTGGTATGGCCGCTCATATGTCATACACATCACAAATCTTTGGATTTTAGAGAGAGAGAGAGTAACAAAGAGAAAAGAAAAACTCTCAGTTTTAAAAAGAATAATAAGCTGAGAATTCGAATTCAAGGTAAGAATTCATGGTTTTATGGTGTTCTTTGCTAGTTATGTCCTCGGGTATATGCTTATGTGTGTTGTGTGTGTTCGGTTGTATGTGTTTAGTGGGTTTCTAGGTGGTTGAACTCAATTGTAAATGGATTTGGAAGAAGCCATACTCAAAAGCAGCAAAGGTGAGTTCTATGACCCCTCTTTTACTGGTTTATAACTGTTTTGTGGCTGGAAATGCATTAATGTATGTTTTTATAAATCTGGGTTTTATACTCATATGTATGTATGTGTTTGATGATGTTATGGTTCTGTTTCTAAGGCTTGGAATGTTAAATTGAAGCCTAGAACATGATACGTGATGTTTGGGAACTGAAATATGATATTTAGGGCTCATAAGTCTAAGTTTTAGAATCTGCCCAGGTGTTCAAAAGAAATGCGGATGAACAGTTAATGCGGATAAGCCCTGACCACTAAGTAAGTCAATGCAGATGAGTAAGTCATGCGACTGAGGAAATGCGGATGAGTAAGTTATGAGGATGAACAAATGCGGATGAGTAAAGTCAATGCGGATGAACAAATGCGGATGAGCATTGACTAAGTATGGGAAATGCGGATGAGTATTTGGGAAATGCGGATGAATATTGACAAATGCGGATGAACAAAAGGGGAAATGCGGATGAACACTTAGAATATTTTCTGACTTTTTGGGAAAAATGTTATATAGGCTTTGACTTGGGAGGTTCCCGGGGGCATAGTAAGTTGACTTTTGAAGTCATAGATGATCTTATGGGCATAGCATGATGATGTATGATGATGATGATATGATGTATAAATGATGCTTATGCATGATGGTATGTATGATGTATGTTATGTATGTATGATGATGCCTTGTATGATGATGTTGTATGTGTATGTTGATGCTCCTTATTATGTATGATTATTTTCCCATGGATATACGTTGAATGTTAATGAATGAAATGAATGTATTATGTAACATAAAGTGGAAGATAATGAAAAGAGGAACGTTTTGAAAGAATGCATGAATTAACGAATGAATGAAAGTAAGAAAGGCTTGCAAGCAAATGTATGGAGGTTCACACCCAATGAAGGGTGTTAGCTCAACTGTGTGCAGGTTAGCTAACCCAGAAGGATGCACACTGGGGTCCAATCCTTGTGATTGACCATATGTATGGGATCTTTGCTGCTTGCCCTAGGTACTGGAGTCAGCTTCGTGCATAATGTTCGAGGTCTATGAAAGACCTCAGGCCCAGTAACTAGCTTTGTGCATAATGTTGGGGTATAGCACATGGCACCGATCCGGAATGAAAGAGAAAAGATAAGTGATGAATGTACTTGCCATAGGGACTAGAGTCAGCTTCGTGCACAATGTTCGAGGTCTATGAAAGACCTCAGGCCCAGTAACTAGCTTCGTGCACAATGTTCGGGGTATTGTACATGTCATCGAATGTAATGAATGTACGAAAGAAAGTAAGAAAGTATGAATGGATGGGAATGAAAGTAACGAAAGTGAATGATAATGATGTACGATGAATGAACGAAAGTTAACGAACGAATGATATTATCTATGTGTATGTATGATTTGTGATCACATGCAAAGTAAAGAACGGTTTTATTGAATGTAAAGTATGTTTTATGTTAAAACGAAAACTCACTAAGCAATGCTAACTTTTTATGCATTTTTCTAGTTGGCAGGTAAAGTTACCGAGGATGGCACAGGGCGGGTATTCGACTCTTTTGGATGGTATCCATTTTTATAATGCTTTTGTGAAGTAATGCAACAAGTATTTTGTAATGTGTAAACAATGTATTATTTTGTAAAAGCCTTTATAAGGAAACGAAATGTCATTTTAATGTTCCACTGCGATGTTTTATGAAGTACAAATGTAAATATATGTTTTATGTGCGATGATTGGCAAGCTGTAAACGTCCCGGGAACGGGGCCTTACAAGTTGGTATTAGAGCCAAAGTTTAAGTGAAATGGGTAAATTTTCAAAATAAACCTGAACTTAAAATGGGAATGGGACGGAAAAGGAAGGGATGCTAGTCCGAGTAGCAACGTGCCATCATGTATTTTCTTAAGATTAATTGGTATTACGTGCCCATGTTATGTGGTTTATGTGTTGCTGGTAGATTTCGATACTAATGTTGTCAGGAAAGTAATGCTTGGGGTATGAAGAGTAAATTAAGTGGCTAATCACAACTGGCCACTGTAATTAGGGACTTACTATACTTGACATAAACTAAGTTGTTCCCTTGAATGACCGTGTTGGTGTTTGAATCTTTCAATGTGTGTTAAAGGATTGCTGGTGGTAGATCTTCAAAAGCTTCACGTGGTGGAGGTGGTGGTTGACGTGGTGCTGAACCACGGGTCATATGAGGAAGGCCTAGAGCCGAAAAGGTGGTTCATGAAGAACCCAGGACCCCTGATCCAGAGGGCGGAGATGAGAGTGCTAATCTGAGGGTCTCAGTGAAGGAGGCTATAGTTGAAGAAGTGCATCGAGTTATGTAGACGATTTTTCCGTCTGTAGTGACCGAAGTGATTAAGGCTGTACGAGAAGGGGAGAGAAACAGGTCCTTGGGAAAACGGGAACGGCCGAAGCCAGAAACGGTTCATTCTGATGATGAAGAGGAAGAAGAAGAGCCTGCGTCGGAGGTAGCATGAGGCTGTAACTACGGGGCATTTCAAAGATGCAAGCCCCCTACTTTTGATGGTAACGACACTGCTACTACTGCTCACCGATGGGTGAGGGAAATGGAAGTTGTTCTAAATATTAGCGAGTGTTGGGAGGATCAGAAAGTGAAGTTTCTTGCCCACTCTTTCGTGGACTCAAATTTATGCTAGTCGGACAATATTATCCAAGCTGAGGGTAGTTGGGCTATTGGGAGAATGAAGTGGTCTGAGTTGAAAAGATTGGTGATTGAGGAGTTTTGTCCTCATAGGGAGATGGAGAAGGTGAAAAGGAAGTTCCTGTAGTTGGAGGCGGGAACGATGACACATCAACAATATACCACCAAATTTAATGAGATGGCACGTCTTGTGCCGGATTAAGTGACACCCTTGTCACGAAAGATCAAGAGGTATATTCAGGGCTTGCCGACGGATATCCGTAGGCACATGAATGCTGCCTGACCGAGCATGTTTAGGTCAGCAGTTGATTTGGCAGGGAGGTTGTGTGATGAGAGAACTGTGGTGGTGGCTGAAGGCAGCAAGAAAGGTGGTGGTGACAGAATTGGAATGGAAAAAGGTTTGGTCAAGGTGGTGCCCCAACGGGTAACAAGAAGGCACTGGTAGATGACCGTCGTGGTCACATCCGATGCAGGAGTAAAGAGATGCAGCAAATGTGGGAAGGAGCATAGTGGCGAGTATAGGTGGGGATTGAACGTGTGCTTCAAATGTGGGAAGGCTGGCCATATGGCAAGCGAATGCAAAGTAGGGAAATGTTTCAACTGTGGTGGAGAGGGTCACATGAGTATAGACTATAAGAAGCCGGGGGCTGAGGGTTCTGGGGTGAAGAAGACTGGAGGTGAGGGACAGAGGGCGAGCGCTAGAGCGTTTATGATGACACAGGAGGAAGCTAGGATGGACCCTAATGTTGTGTCAGGTACATTTCTAGTAAACCAAACTTTAGCCTCTGTGTTATTCGATTCTGGTGCGAGTAAAAGTTTTATTTCTGCTGCTTTCTGCGCTAAACTGCCTCTTAGTAGTAAGAGTGTGGATACGACCTTTGATGTAGAAACTGCCATAGGTAAGTCTACCAGAATTTCTGAGGTGATAAAAGGATGTAATGTGGAATTAGAAGGTCATAAGTTTCCGGTTAGACCATTCGTGATGACCTTAGGTGGTTTCGATGTGGTTCTTGGGATGGATTGCTAGCGGATTACGAGGTGAACATTGTGTGCCGCAAGAAGATGATTCATTTGACAGCGCCTGACGGGAGTTTGGTGATGGTTTATGGTGATTGAGTCACTATGATTCTGAAAGTGATTTTGATGGCGGTGGGGGGAAAGTGTATGAGGCGTGGATGTAGCACCTACTTGCCTTATGTAAAGGACGTGGATACACCAACACCATAGCTATCCGATTTCCTGGTTGTGTGTGACTTACCAGACGTATTCCCATAAGACTTACCAGGAGTGCCACCTGACCGTGAGATCGAGTTTCAGATTTGATTTGATACCAGGTTCCCAACCTGTTGCCAAGGAACTGTATCGGTTGGCTCTGACTAGATGAAGGAATTAATGGAGCAATTGCAAGAGCTGCTTGATAAGGGGTTTATTAGACCGAGTATTTCTCCTTGGGGTGCTCCGGTCTTATTCGTAAAGAAGAAAGACGGTAGCATGAGGATGTGTATCGACTACCATGAGCTGAATAAGTTGACGATAAAGAACCGATACCCGTTACCAAGAATTGATGATTTGTTTGATCAGCTTCAAGGTGCCAGTTGGTTTTCGAGGATAGACCTTCGATCGGGCTATCATCAGCTAAAGGTGAAAGAGCAGGATATTCCTAAAATAGGTTTTCGCACGCGTTATGGTCACTACGAGTTCCTCGTTATGTGTTTTGGTTTGACCAATGCGCCAGTTGCTTTTATGGACTTGATGAATTGGCTATGTCGGCCGATGTTAGATAAATCAGTGATTGTGTTTATCTATGATATCTTGATTTACTCCAAGAGTGAGGGGGAGCATGCCGGTCACATTCGGGAGGTGTTGGAGACATTCAGAAGGGAGAAACTGTATGCTAAATTCTCCAAGTGCGCATTCTGGTTTCGCGAAGTTCAGTTTTTGGGTCATGTAGTGAATCCCAATGGGATTATGGTGGATCCAGCAAAGGTGGAGGAAGTGATGCAATGGAAGTCTCCAAAGACGCCATCCGAGATTTGTAGCTTCTTGGGTTTGGCGGGCTACTACAGAAGATTCATTCAAGACTTCTCTAAGATAGCTTCTCCACTAACCAAGTTGACCCGGAAAGATGTAAAGTTTGTATGGGGTGAAGCTCAAGAGAAGGCGTTCGAGGAGTTAAAGGCAAGGTTGACTCAAGCTCCTATTCTGTCAGTACCCGATGGAAGTGAAGATCTTGTGGTTTATTCTGATGCTTCCTATTCGGGGTTGGGGTGTGTGTTAATGCAAAGGGGAAAAGTTATAACCTATGCATCCCGACAGTTAAAGGTTCATGAGGTTAATTACCCTACCCATGATTTGGAGCTAGTAGCTGTGGTCTTCGCGTTAAAGATATGGAGGCACTACCTATACGGTACAAAGTGCACCATATTCACCGACCACAAGAGCTTGAAGTACTTCTTCGAGCAAAAGGATCTGAACATGAGGCAGAGGAGATGGTTGGAGCTCATCAAAGACTATGATTACGAGATCCATTACCATCCGAGCAAAGCCAACGTGGTGGCGGATGCCTTTAGCCAAAAGGATAGACCCGAGCCGATTCGGGTGAAAGCTTACCAGTTGATCATGACCTCGGATATGATGAAGCAAGTTATGGAGCTTCAAGATGAGACAATAAAAGAAGATCATCTTATCTCTGAAAGAATAAGAGGTCTGGTTGCGGAATTGGGTGGGAACACACTTGGCGTTAGGACCCGATTCGGACGAATGTGGATTCCTTGTTTTGGGGATCTACGAATGAAGATTATGGATGAAGCTCATAAGACTCGATACTCTATTCATCCCGGCGCTAAAAAGATGTACCAATATACGAAGAAAGATTATTGGTGGACGGGTAAGAAGTGGGTGGAGTATGTGTGCCTTACTTACTTGCAAGTGAAGGCCGAGCACCAAAAGTCGTATGGGAAGATCCAACCACTGGATATACCGGAATGGAAGTGGGAGCACATCACCATGGATTTTATTACAAAGCTGTCGCGTACTGGGAAAGGGTACGATGCCATATGGGTGATAGTTGATCGATTGACAAAGAGTACTCACTTCCTACCGATTCGTGAGACATATTTATCCGAGAGGTTGGCGGATCTGTTCATCAAAGAAATTGTAACTCGTCATGGTCTGTCGGTGTCTATTGTGTCTGATCTGACACCTGGTTTACATCTAAATTTTGGAAGAAATTCCACGACGCAATGGGGACGATGTTACATATTAGCACGGCTTATCATCCTCAGACGGATGGCAAGTTGAGCTCGAGATACATAGGGCCTTTTCGAATCATTGCTAGAGTAGGAGAGGTGGCCTATAGATTGGAGTTACCAAATGAGTTAAGTGGAATTCATCCGACATTCAACGAATATCATTAGAGGAAATGTTTGGCAAACGAAGACATGGTTGTACCACTGGAAGATATCGAGGTAGATGAACGGCTCAACTATGTGGAATAACCAGTGGCGATCATTGATCGTAAAAAGAAGAAGTTAAGGAATAAGTGGTTCCTCTGGTACGTGTACAGTGGAAGCACAGAAAGGGATCTGAGTCTACGTGGGAGACTGAAGAAGAGATGAGACAACATTATCCATATTTGTTCAAGGAATAACAGGTTTCAGGGACGAAACCTAAATAAGGGGGTGGACTTGTAACACCCGATTACTTTTTAAAAGTTAGCAAAGAAGAATAAAGTGAAGAAATAAGAAGAAAAAGTTATAAAGCCCAAGTAGAGGGACCTAATGTGTCAAAATGACCAAAAACTTTCAAAAGTGGGTGTGAAAGGTGGTATGGCTGCCCATATGTCATACACATCACAAATCTTCGGTTTTTAGAGAGAAAGAGTAACAAAGAGAGCAGAAAACTCTCGGTTTTAGAAAGAAGAACAAGCTGAGAATTCGAATTCAAGGTAAGAATTCATGGTTTTATGGTGTTCTTAGCTGGTTATGTCCTCGGGTGTATGCTTATGTGTGTTGTGTGTGTTCGGTTGTATGTTTTAAGTGGGTTTCTAGGTGGTTGAACTCGATTGCAAACGGGTTTGGAAGAAGCCATACTCAAAAGCTGCAAAGGTGAGTTCTAGGACCCCTCTTTTACTGGTTTTTAACTTTTTTGGGGCTGGAAATGCATTAATGTATGTTTTTATATATCTGGGTTTTATACTCGTATGTATGTATGTGTTTGATGATGTTATGGTTCTGTTTCTAAGGCTTAGAATGTAAGATTTAAGCTTAGAACATAATATGCGATGTTTGGGAACTGAAATATGATGTTTAGGGCTCATATGTCTAAGTTTTAGAATCTGCCCAAGTGTTCAAAAAAAATGTGGATGAACAGTTAATGCGGATGAGCCCTGACCACTAAGTAAGTCAATGCAGATGAGTAAGTCATGCGACTGAGGAAATGCGGATGAGTAAGATATGCGAATGAACAAATGCGGATGAGTACAGTCAATGCTGATAAGTAAAGTCAATGCGGATGAACAAATTCGGATGAGCATTGACAAATGCGGATGAGCATTGACTAAGTATGGGAAATGCGGATGAGTATTTGGGAAATGCGGATGAACAAAAGAAATGCGCATGAAAAAAGGGGAAATGCGGATTAACACTTAGAATATTTTCTAACTTTTTTGGAAAAAGTGTTATATAGGCTTTGACTTGGGAGGTTCCCGGGGGCATAGTAAGTTGACTTTTGAGGTCATAGATGATGTGATGGGCATAGCATGATGATGTATGACGATGATGATATGATGTATAAATGATGCTTATGCATGATGATATGTATGATGTATGTTAGGTATGTATGATGATGCCCTATATGATGATGTTGTATGTGTATGTTGATGTTCCTTATTATGTATGATTATTTTCCCATGGCTTTACGTTGAATGTTAATGAATGAAACAAAAGTATTATGTAACGTAAAGTGGAAGATAATGAAAAGAGTAACGTTTTGAAAGAATACATGCATTAACGAATGAATGAAAGTAAGAAAGGCTTGCAAGCAAATGTATGGAGGTTCACACCCAATGAAGGGTGTTAGCTCAACTATGTACGGGTTAACTACCCCAGAAGGATGCACACTGGGGTCCAATACTTGTGAAAGAGAAAAGATAAGTGGTGAATGTACCTGCCCTAGGTACTGGAGTGAGCTTCATGCACAATGTTCGAGGTCTAGAAAGACCTCAGGCCCAGCAACTAGCTTCGTGCACAATGTTCGGGTTATTGTACATGTCATCGAATGTAATGAACGTATGAAAGAAAGTAAGAAAGTATGAATAGATATGAATGAAAGTAACGAAAGTGAATGATAATGACGTACGATGAATGAACGAAAGTTAACGAACGAATGATATTATCTATGTGTATGTATGATGTGTGATCACATGCAAAGTAAAGAATGGTTTTATTGAATGTAAAGTATGTTTTATGTTAAAACTAGAACTCACATGCAAAGCAACACTAACTTTTTATGCATTTTTTCAGTTGGCAGGTAAAGTTGTTGAGGATGGCATAGGGTGGCTACTCGACTCTTTTGGATGGCATCCATTTTTATAATGCTTTTGTGATGTAATGCAACAAGTATATTGTAATGTGTTAACGATGTATTATTTTGCAAAAGCCTTTATAAGAAAATGAAATGTCATTTTAATGTTCCTCTACAATGTTTTATGAAGTATAAATGTAAATATATGTTTTATGTACGATGATTGGCCGGCTATAAGTGTCCCGAGAACGGGGCCTTACATATTATAATTGCTAATAATATAATTGCAAGCAATATTATTGTTAGGATCTGGTATTCTGACAAAATACCAACTGATTAACGTGTTAAACCAAACCAAATAATGCAGAATCCTATTTGATTGGCGATCCAATTAGTGAGAACGCACGTAGAAACAATAATATATTGAATCTAACGTCAAGAATTGATTAAAGATCGATCTACAGCGTTCTATGAACTTGGAGTACAAACTTAGAGGTTTCTGGAAGGCTAGGGTACGTATGGAGTCGAAGTGGATTGAATGCTTACGTTTTTCCATGAATTAGGTGGTATTTATAGGTTAGGGTTGCTCATTCGGGCGACTGAACCATT
>BJCM01241080.1:0-13277 GCA_018326385.1 Flaveria bidentis | reverse complement strand
AAGGACAGGGAAAAGACATATTGCTAGTTCAAGTATATGTGGATGACATCATCTTTGGTTCAACTAATCCAAAGCTCTGCAAAGACTTTGAGAAGCTGATGAAAGACAGATTTGAAATGAGTGCCATGGGGGAACTCAATTTCTTTCTGGGAATTCAAGTGAAGCAAGTTGAAGATGGCATCTTCATAAGTCAGTCAAAGTATGTTCAGGACATACTCAAGAGGTTCAATATGACTGACTGTAAGATTGTTAATCCAGTTTACTGTTTGATTAAAGTTTAGTTAATCTTCTCTTTGTGTTGTTTTGTTGTAACTTACACCCTTCAACGATCGTGCACTTAGTTCTTTATATATTTAGATGATCCATTAATCAATCAAGCAACTAATCATATAACCTATGTTACAAAGTTACAAGTTTTCAAATGCATGCATACGTAAATAATTATGCATGGATGCATGCATGCACATATATATACATAACCATTTAAACAAAATATATTTATAAAGAGTTAGTCAAATAAAACTTATATTTTATGATTTCTTAATAAGGTATATATATATATATATATTTATTTATTTATTTATATATATGTCTATTTATAAGATGTTAGCTTGTCTAACCTTAGGGTCGTCATATCAGACTTAACCATTTTGAGTTTTGAATTTAAGAAAATAACTTGTTTTGTTGTTTTTAAAGTTTAAAATGAAAGAAATTAAAATATTTTTTGATTTTAGTTTTAAGAATATTTTCTAAGTGTTGAATGAAAAGTCTTAATTCTGATGCGCTTGTTACTTATGAAACACCCACTTTGAAAAAGGAACACTTAAGGAAATGTCTTAATAGAATTCTGAAATGTCCAACTAATGATGTGCCTAATCAGTTGTAACATGCCTGAACAATGGTCAAACCTCTAAACAGTTATCAAATGTCTGAACAGTTGTCAAGTGCCTAAACAGTTGTCAAACGCTTGGGGTACTTAGTTAAAATTCCTGATTTTTAAACTGAAGCGCCCAAACAGTCTTCAAACACCTAGAATTCTTAGGTTTCAAAACAACCGGTGTCAAAGCGCCTAACTCCGAAACGTCTAAATAGTGCTAAAGCGCCTAAACTGTTGTTATGCACCTAAACACTTAAGCAAATTTTCAGATTATTTTAACACTTCATGCGCCCAATTCATCATATTTATAACATGATCTTATCATTTTTTTCAAAACTTGATTAATTGATCTGAAAACCTTCAATAAGGAAGTATATTGATCGATAATCAATCCTAATTCATCAGTTCTCTCAATTAAAAACAATTAGTCTATTTTTCTAAATGAATTTGAGTTCGAATATAAAGAACAACTTTTGCACACAAATCTGATGAAAATTCATATTTGAATGAGCTAAACACCAAATTGTGATTCAATTCATGTTTCTAATGATGAAACACAACTGAATTCAACAATTAATTGATCGAATTGATATCAATCACATATTCAAACAATATACAGAGCTCAAAAAGTCGTTTTTAAGCTAAAATCATTGAACTGAAAACTCTAATACCATTTGATAGGTTCCAATGGATCGATCTGTGATGATGTTGTAATGCAATGATCAATTATAAGCACAAAGTAATCAAACAAATGCAATTACTTCAAAAATTCACAGAGATTTTATTAATAGCAATTGCAAATCGATACATTGTATAGTGTACAACAAAAGAAGTTCTCACAAATTCATTACCCGCAAGAATACATATAATATCCTAATTATACTAACAATGAAAACTAGAAACATATATTTACACAATAAGTATCTATACTACGACAAAAAACAAAAACATAAAGAGTAATGTTAATCTTCAAAAAGGGCTCCGACAAGACACTATTGGTTCTAGAGTTGTAAAATCAAACTTATGTATATATCGATGTAATATACAAATTCAGGATTTCAAGCAAATAAATATCAAATTTTGTGTTTGCACGTCAAGTTGATTTCTGATTTACGAAAAGTTTTCTCAACCATAGCTAGATTTAATAAATTGCACAAGGATATAGATTCAAAATGAAAAGAAACAGAAGTTGTAACTCCCCACCATTTGCTCAATACTAACGTACTACAACTCCACACTACTGAGCCTAATGTTCTTCCACAACAAATAGAACTACTGTTCTGATCATGATCAGACATAAAGAATACTCAAGGTCCCAATCAACTTTTTTAAGACGTGACAATAATAAAATTTTTACATGAGGAGATCAACACTTCTCATTAAAATAAAACTTAATTATCCAAATATCTGGGACAGTTATGTTATCAAGGGCGAGTAATTATATTTGAAGAAAAACTAAAATACTCCAAATAGGCTGCATTTCAAGCACATTAAAGACATTAATAAAATTGATGACTGTGTATCATGTCTGTTGAAAGCAAATGTAACATTCACAGTCAATATAACAATAACTATATGAAAATATATTTACATGTATTGCCCACCTGATCATCGAGCTAAACTTACTAAATCAATATAATATGCATTGCAAAACAATTTCATATAAGTATGTTGACTTGTATAGAATTGCAGGGCAATTCTCCTTTGGCGGTTAGAAGCATTATGGAGCAAATTAACTGCATAAAGATTAGTTGCCCAATAATGCATCCATACACATAGGAATGGCACAAGGCCATAACGAAAACATTATACCTTTGAAAGGCTTATATAGGAAGCAAGAACTATTGTGTTGTGTAATGCATATGGCATATCCTAAGCACATGCTGTGTCTTGATCTCCTGCTCAAGATTCTCATGGTATCATATCAACATACTATGTCCACTATAGGTTCATATTTTGTCTTGCAAATCAAGCATTTGTGCTAGTTATTATTGTGACTTGCCCTTTGAGGTTCAAAGAGACATGAAGGAAAGATTAATATATTAACAATAGCTTCGGATTAATTACAATGTGATGATTCCTTTTCATTATAATTACTTACTATATATAAATAATCAAGCTGGAAGAAAGAGCATTGACTGTGAAAATAATAAAAGATGATTATTTACAGCACATAAAAAAGTTAAGATCAAATCATAAATTACGATTCCTTTTCAACGCATTTAGGGTATATTTGGTATGTGGTAATGGAATGAATGAAAGAATGAAACTAATAAGAGAATATAATGGATAACAGAATGAAATAAATCATTACATTCCATTGTTCCGTTTGGTTGCCATTTAGTAATAAATGAATCATATCTTTATTTTATTTGTTAGGTATAAAAATTGAAATAATCAAGTGTAAAAGTAGTTATGATGGTGATGGCGAGCGGAGGTGGCGGTTGGAGGTGGTTTCTAGAGGCGGTGGTGGCCGGTGGTGGTTTGCGGCGGTGGTGGTTGCCACGGTGGTTTCCGGCGGCTGTTTCCGGCGGTGGTGGTGGCCGGCGGAGGTGGTGGCCAGCGGTGGTTTCCGGTGCCGGTGGTGGCCGATGGTGGTTACCGGTGGCGGTGGTGGCCGGCGGCGGTTTCCGGTGGTGGTGGTGGCTGGCGGTGGTTTTTGTTGGCGGCAGTTTCCGACAACAGTGGTGGCCGACGACGGCGGTTTTTGGCGACGGTGGTGGCTGGCGGTGGTTTCCGGAGGCAGCGGTGGCCTTAGGTGGTTTCTTGCGATGTCGGTGGTGGCCTTCGGAGGTGGTTTCTTGCGATAGCGGTGGTAGCCATCGTAGGTGGTTTCTTGCGGTAGAGGTTCCCGGCGGCAGCGAGCGTGTTCTCGACGGAAGTAAAGAAAACAAAACCAAGAGACAAACAAGAGAATGAACAACAATAGAATGGTAGAAAATATTAAGCCTAGACTATTCGTCAAGCGACGGACACACTATATATGACAATATATGCTCCAATAAATTCCTCCTTGGACGTTGCTTGAGAATTGTAGATAACACCTCTTATGATCTTCAGTCAATCTTTGCTCTGGTTTCCAATAGAATCAAACGAAAAACCTTATTAGTCAACGTTGTTGATCCGTCAGGTTGCTACAGTATCATTGAAAATGAATTTAGGCACAATAGTTTTTGTTTACTTTGCAAAACACCATCATAGTAGCAAGATTCCTCATATGACTGATTTTTCCAGATAATGACATGAACAGTTTTCTATTGCTCCAATCTTTACACAAGCTAACCTGATTAACATTAACACCTGCATAAATTACCCCTCAAATTTAGCATATCCCAATGTATAAACATTGTGTTCTCCTTGAGTCTTCTTACGGTGTATTGGACAAAAAGTAGAAGGTTTCAATCCATAGCTCACAATCTCAAACAAATCAGCATGCACTCATATTCATCATCATAAACCAGCTCACATCATCACTTTCTGATTGCGTCTTCAATTTCTCAATACATGGATTCCCCCTAAGAATCAGAATCCTCTCTATGCGGATAAATATAACTTGATTGGCCCATAAATAGTCAAATGCTCCTGACTACCCCACAAAATCAGCACCGACTGTTGACATCTTGTCTTCTCTCTTCTGTGTTCTAACTACATTCATCTATTCTGAAAGTGTAACGAATAATGGGGTATCCATCGAACTTATTTGACAAAAGAACCTTAGGGTGAATGTGCTTTGTTCATCCTCAAATCTATGCAAGAGTCAATTCCAGATTTTTTTTTGTCTGGAACACCGTTCATTCATATGACATGGAGGACAAATATCACATTCGTGTGAATGGATGATACGAATGATATATTCGTGCGACTGGTCATAAGACTTGTCCAGTAGCATGTCTGGACATATGACTGGTCCAGTAGCACGACTGACATAACACTGGTCCAGTAGCATGACTGAACATAAGACTGTTCCAGTAGCATGACTAGACATAAGACTGGTCCATTCGTATGGTCCAGTCATACGAATGGTCCATTAGCATGGTCCAATGGTATGAATGGTCCATTAGTATAGTCCAGTCGCATGAGCGGATCTGCACGTAGATTTTCAGATCTGTAGCCGCCATGGCTGCCAAAAACCCTAATTTGATGAATTTTACATGAACCGAAACAAAATAGACATCATAAGATTCACAAGGGTGATAAGAACGTGGTTTCGAGTTCGATTTTAACCAAGAAACAACACACATAACAAGATCTGAGCAAAACACAAAGAACACGAAGTGGGTTTAACATCAAAGAACATGAAATAGATCCAGATATCAAGAGCTCGGGTTGCTAGAATGATTGTTAGATCATTCTAGCAGTAATCTGCTCTGATACCAATCATGATGTTGCTGGATCGGTTGACATCCGAGCGTGTTCTTGACAGAAGGAAAAAAAACAAAACCAAGAGACAAATAAGAGAACGAACAATAATAGAATGGTTTCATTGATAAAACCTAATGATTACAAGCTCGTTAAACAGAAGAATCACGACTCTTGGCAAGGGGAGTGTAACGCCCAGAAAATTTTTTGAAGCCGACGAAAGAAGAAAAGAAATAAAGTCCAAAGTCAAGGGACCAAACTTGCCAAATGGGAAGAAACTTGGATTAGTGGAAGTATAAAAGGGCAGGGCAGCCCACACCCTCCCCATTCTTACAAAAATCAGCCAAGGGAGAAGATAGAAAATGAGAAAAAGAGGAGAAAAGCTTGGTTGGGGTTGATTCGAGCGTGAAAATCGTCGTGTAGCGGGTCAAATCAAAGCTCTACTCGACGGGATTGTTTGTGTGAGTTCTAGGGCCCATCTTTTACACGTTTTTGAATGGTTTTGGGGCTGGAACACATTTGAAAATTGTTTTGGGTATTTTGGGTGTAAACCCGTTTATGTATGTATGTGTATGTGTATGATTCGTTTGGGGTTTGATTTTAGGCTTGGTTGTGCTTGAATGATGTCATGGTATGCTTCCCTAAGGTTTAGAATGGTTGATTTGAGCTTAAAAGAGGTTTGGAAGAGTTTGGAGGTCGAATTTGGCAGCTACAATTCGGGATGAACTGCATTCTGCATCAGCTAGGGCTAGGCGACCGAATGGAGGTCCATGCGTCCGAGTGGCATGCGACTGGGTCCACACGCACGAAAGGAGTGCGACTGAGGTTCATTCGCATGAAAGTAGTGCGACTGAGGGTCATACGCATGAGAGCTATGTGACTGAAGGGAATGCGGATGAAGGTCATGCGACTTAAGGAATGCGGATGAAGGTCATGCGACTAAAGGAATGCGGATGAAGGTCATCCGACTGAAGGAAATACGGATGAAGGTCATGCGACTGGATTCCATACGCATGTAAGTCATGCGATTGAGGTTCATACGCCCGGATGTCATGCGATTGAGGTTCATTCGCACGGGAAGCATGCGATTGGAGGCTATACGACTAGAGGTCCATTCGCCTGAGTGTTCTCACATGCATGGAAGACCATGCAACTGAATAGGGTCCATACGCTCGAATGACCATAATATTGTCTGACTTTCGGGAAAGTGCGGACGTAGGCTCGGACCTTTGGGGTTGTAGATGATATGATGGGCATGGATGATGTAAGATGACGTATGATGATGAGCTGATGATGATGATGATGTGACGCATGAGGATGTGTGATGTCATATGGTTATATGTTGTGATGCGTGTGATTCATGTGATGTTTGATGTCGTGTGATTGTGCATGTTCTGTGTTATGCATGATGTATGTTATGGGTGTGCGATGTTGCCTTGTGTGATTGATGTTGTGTGTTTGTATGTTCCTTATTATTATGTATGATTGTCTTCCCGATGAATGTTAATAAATGAAATGAAAGTATTATGTAATGTAAAGTGAAAGATAATGAAAGAGGAACATAATGATGGTGTGCATGCATTAATGAATGAATGAGTGTATGGAAAGGCTTGCGAGCAATATGTATAGAGGTGCACGACTCTATGATGTCATAAACTCAACTGCGTGTGGTTTAGCTAACCCTTAAGGATACACGTAGGGGTTTCAGTCATGGTGACTAACCAACGGTATGGTACGTGGTTATAGTGGATACCCACCTCGATGCTGGTGCCAGGCTATGTGCGGTGTGGAAGTCATTTTATGATCTTCAGCCCAGTACTCGAGTATGCATAATGTGGGCGTGTCGTATACGTTGTAGTAGTGGTTACCCACCTTGATGTTGGTGCCAGGCTATGTGCGGTGTGGAAGTCATTTTATGATCTTTGGCCCAGTACTCGAGTATGCAAAATGTAGGGGTGTCATATACGTGGTTATAGTGGTTACCCACCTTGATGCTGGTGCCAGGCTATCTGCAGTGTGGAAGTCATTTTATGATCTTCAGCCCAGTACTCGAGTATGCATAATGTAGGGGTGTCGTATACGTGGTTATAGTGGTTACCCACCTTGATGTTGGTGCCAGGCTATGTGCGGTGTAGAAGTCATTTAATGATCTTCGACCCAGTAGTCGAGTATGCATAATGTTGGGGGTGTATAGAGCAGTGGGATCTTTGTCGCTTGCCCCGGTACTGGTGCCAGGCTATATGCATTGTGGAAGTCATTTATGATCTTTGGCCCAGTGCCCGTTGTGTGCATACGTTTGGGGTATATCTGATGATACTGATCCGAAAAGAGTTAATGATCTTATAAACGAATGAAGCAGGTGATAATGAATCGTGCGATGATTAACGAATGGAAGAATCTAATGAACGTAAAGAAGATAATAATTATATTATCTATGTGTATGTATGTTGTGTGATCGCTTACGAAAGTAACGAATGGTTTTATAAAGGAAGTAAAGTATGTTTTTCTTTAAAACTAGAACTCACTAAGCAACGCTGACTTTAATATGTTTCTAGTTGGCAGGTATGTTGCTGAGGATGGCGCGGGGTGACTACTCAATTCTTTTGGGATGGCATCCATTGTTATAATGCTTTTGTAATGAAATATAAAATGATATTGTGAAATGAACAGTCATATTATTTTGCAAATGCATTTTGATGAAATGAAAATGTTGTTTTTAATGTTTCTGCTGCAACGCTTTTATGAAAGATGATAAAATATATGTTTTATGTGCGATGAAGGACCAGCTGTAAGCGTCCCGGGAACAGGACCTTACAGGGAGATCGACCATGATCTCCCCTCTCATCCGCCAGCATCTAGGCCCAGGCACACTCCTTAAAACCTTACCTCTCTACACAATAAAACTGGTATTTATAGGCCTCAACCCATATCTGATGCGACTGGGCCCATTCGTACGATTGGAGCATGTGTATGGTTCAATCGTACGACTGGACCATACTTATGGTTCAGTCTTACGAATGGCCCAATAGCATCTCTCAGTCGCATGACTGGTCCATTAGCATGGCTCAGTCGTACGACTGAGTCTCATTTGCATATGCTTCTGCGAATGACTCAGATTCATGTGTTTACAACATACCAGGTGTATTACATTAAGCCTAGAATATTCTTCAAGTGACGGGACACACTATATATGACAATATATGCTCCAACATGGCCGACGACGGTGGTTTCTTGCGACGGTGGTGGCTAGCGGTGGTTTTCGACGGCGGTGATGGCCGGAGGTGGTTTTCGGAGGCAGCGGTGGCCTTAGGTGGTTTCTTGCGATATCGGTGGTGGCCTTCAGAGGTGGTTTCTTTGATGGCGGTGGTGGTCTTCGGAGGTGGTTTCTTGCGGTGGTGGTTCCTGGCGGCGGCGGTGACCTTTGGAGGTGGTTTCCGGCTCCGGCCGTGGCCGGTGGTGGTGGCCTTCAGTGGTTTCCGGTGGCGATAGCGGTGTACGGCGATAGTGTTCCCGGGGTAGTGGTGGCCGGTGGTGGTTGCTGGTGACGAGCGATCTTGATGGTTGGTGGTGGTTGTTGTGGCTGGTGGTGTTGGTGACTAATGATGGAAGAATGTATGAAATGAAATAAAATAAGGGGGAGTGGATGGAATAAATTTGAAGGAATGGTATCAACTACGTAATGATTTATTCCATTATCTCCACCAACCAAACATGTCTTTTTTCATTCACCTTCAATGATTCATTTCATTCCGCCCCTTATTTCTGCATAACAAACGCTACCTTAGAATTCCTCTATTTTCTCCTTCTCATTGTTACTTATTGTTACTGTGTCCATTCAACAATTATGAATAAGTGTAGAAAATAATCAAAGTTTTAAAGAATTAACATTACCTATATATAGAAGTATTCATTAACATTTTAAAATTATTTTAACTAAAAGTTACAAATTAAAGATGTAGAATATATTCATGATTTTCAGCAAAAGTTGGATGGTCCTTTGGTCAAAAGAATTCTTTTTCTTTCTTTTGCAAGGCATATCCAATATCCAAAAAGAATCCAAGTTCAAGGTGGCGTATATTGTGTTTTTATAACATAAACTACTAACAAAAGACATACGTACATACATATAGTATCTTTTGAGACAATCCTGTTTGTTGCGAAAGAAACTCCTTTTCAAGTATAAAATAGGGTTTCGTATTATTAAATATAGAGTTTCTTCAATACAACACATGTTTCAATACTTTTTTTTATAATAGACTTCATTGTTAGTAGAAAATTAGTTTTATACATGGTTGCATATTGTCTATTGCTACCTTCTGGTCTTTCTGAGTCCTAAATTATCTAAAATATATAAGAAATAGAAAGGTGAGGAGTATACATAGGTCCCAATTCACAATCTCCACAAGTAAAACCCGAGCCAGTAAGTGGAGACCTTGAAAACAGTTATGGACACATGGCAACAAAATAGCAAAGATGTCATCCCGACTAATTACATACAAAAAACCATAATGGAGTGATGACAATAAAATTCCCATACAATCGTCAAAGTGAAAACCCTAATGACATGCTATAAATAGTAGAGGATATCCTTAAGAAGTAGAATGAACAAAAAACAGGCATGCATACATATAGTATCTTTTGAAGAAAAATAATTATTTTTAACAAATATTAAGTAGTAAAATAAAAAAAATAATTTTTCTCCAAAATATTAAAAATATCAGTTTATCTCTAAAAAATTCATAATTTGTTTTAATTTCAGACCAACATTTTATTAGCTGTTTCAACTTTATTTAAAATAATAAATTTTTTGGAATTAAAATGAAACAACATATGAAAACTTTTGGACTTATATTGATATTTTTAATATTTTGGAGGAATATAGCTAATTTAATCAACTCTTAGGGAGTAAAATTAAGCCAGATTTGAACAAAACTTTTTTGGGTGAAAATGACATGTGTAACTAAACTATAGAAAACACGATAGTTCACTCTAAATAAATTTATAAGACACGTTTTAGTTTTTAGTGTCTATTCATCATTTTTCCCATATCAATCTCCTATCAAAAAACCAGAAACATATGTCATTCTTTGATTACTTATCACTCTTATTTTTTTCGTTTTGCTCTCTTACTAAATAATGGGAGGAGTTTAAGAAGTTGGTCATTGAGGAGTTCTGTCCTCACCGGGAGATGGACAAGGTTGAGAGGGAGTTCTTGCAACTTGAAGCGGCAACCATGACCCACCAGCAGTACACCACTAAATTTAATGAGATGGCGTGATTGGTGCCCGATCAAGTGACACCACTATCACGAAAGATTAAAAGATACATCCAGGGGCTGCCGACGGATATCCGTAGGCATATGATCGCCGCCCGGCCGAGCACTTTTAGGACGGCGGTTGATTTGGCTGGTAGATTATATGATGAGCGCAAGGTGGTGGTGGCTAAGGTGAACAAGAAGGGTGGTGGTGACCAGAACTAGAGTGGGAAACGGTTTGGACGTGGTGGAGCCGCTCCAAACTATAAGGTGGCAAAGGTGGAGGACTGACGTGTGGTCACATCTGGTACAGGGTTGAAGAAGTGTGGCAAATGTGGAATGGAGCATACCGGTGAGTGCAGGATGGGAATGAATGTTTGATTCAGGTGTGGCAAGCCTGGCCACATCGCTAGGGACTGTAAGAAGCCGAGGGCGGAGAGCTCTGGAGCGGAGAAGAAGAAGCCGGAGGAAGGAGGGCAGAGGGCAGGTGCTAGAGCTTACACCATGACCCGGGAGGAGGCCAGAGCTGATCCCGATGTTATGTCAGGTATGTTTCTAGTAAATCAAACTTGTGCCTATGTATTGTTTGATTCCGGTGCTAGTAGGAGTTTTTTTCCACTACTTTTTGTGCTAAGTTGCCTACTAGTAGTAAAAGTGTCACTGAACCATTCGATGTAGAAACCGCTATTGGCAAGTCCACTAGAATTACTGAGGCGATAGAGGACTGTGCTATAGAACTAGATGTTCATAGGTTTGCTACTAGGTTACACGTAATGCCCCTAGGTGGATTTGATGTAGTACTAGGGATGGACTGGTTAGCAACCTATGAAGCAAAAATCATATGTCGCAAGAAGATGATTCAATTAGTTACGCCTGATGGGATATTGGTTACGATTCATGGAGATCGAGTTACTACGATCCTAAAGATGATTTCGATGGTGGTGGCGGGGAAGTGCATGAGACGTGGATGTAGTGCCTACTTGGCCTAGGTAAAAGATGTAGATGCGTCGGTACCGCAATTATTTGAGGTGCCAGTGGTGTGAGACTTTCCGGACGTATTCCCGGAAGACTTACCCGGCGTGCCACCAGATCACGAGATTGAGTTCCAAATTGATTTGATAACTGATGCTCAACTCGTCGCCAAACCACCGTATCGATTAGCTCCAACTGAGATGAAGGAACTCATGAGCCAATTGCAGGAGTTGATGGATAGGGGATTCATTCGACCGAGTATCTCTCCGTGGGGTGCTCCGGTATTGTTTGTGAAGAAAAAGGATGGAAGTATGCGAATGTGCATTAACTATCGAGAGCTGAACAAGTTGACGGTAAATAATCGGTACCCGTTACCAAGGATTGACGACTTGTTCAACCATCTCTAAGGTGCCAGTTGGTTCTCGAGAATAGATCTACGATCTGGCTACCATCAATTGAAGGTGAAGGAACAAGACATTCCTATGACAACTTTCCGTACGCGTTATGGACACTACGAGTTCCTCGTTATGTCTTTTGGTCTAACTAACGCGCCAGCTACCTTTATGGATTTGATGAATCGGGTGTGTCGGCCTATGTTGGATAGATCAGTGATTGTGTTCATTGATGATATTCTGATCTACTCGAAGAGCGAAGAAGAACATGGCGGTCATATTCGGGAGGTGTTGGAGACAATAAGAAGGGAGAAGCTATATGCCAAATTCTCCAAGTGCGGGTTCTGGTTGCGCGAAGTTCAATTCTTAGGTCACGTGGTAAATCCCGAGGGAATCATGGTGGACCCGGCAAAGGTGGAGGAAGTGACTCAATGGAAGTCACCGAAGACGCCATCCGAGATTTGTAGTTTCTTGGGATTTGCGGGATATTATCGAAGGTTCATTCAAGACTTTTCCAAGATCGCTTCCCCACTAACCAAGTTGACCCGAAAGGATGTAAAGTTTATATGGGGTCAAGCTCAAGAGAAAGCATTCGAGGAGTTAAAGGCAAGGTTGACTCAAGCTCATGTTCTGTCATTACCTGATGGAAGTAAAGATCTAGTGGTTTATTCAGATGCTTCCTACTCAGGGTTGGGGTGCGTGTTAATGCAGAGGGGGAAGGTTATAGCCTATGCATCCTGACAGTTGAAAGTTCATGAGGTCAACTATCTTACTCATGACTTGGAGCTAGCAGTTGTGGTCTTTGCACTAAAGATTTGGAGGCACTACCTTTACGGGACGAAGTGCACCATTTTCACTAACCACAAAAGCTTGAAGTACTTCTTCAAGCAGAAGGATCTGAACATGAGGTAGAGACGATGGTTGGAACTTATAAAGGATTATAATTGTGAGATCCACTACCATCCGGGCAAGGCCACGTGGTGGCTAATGCCCTTAGCCGAAAAGAGAGGCCCGAGCCGATTTGGGTAAAAGCATATCAACTAATCATGACCTCCGAGGTGATGAAGCAGGTCAAGGAGTTTCAAGATGAGGCACTGAAAGAAGATCATCTTAACTCGGAAAGTATGAGAGGTCTGGTTGGGGAATTGGGTGACGCTTGGTGTTAAAAATTGATTTGGACGGGTGTGGATTCCTCGTTTTGGGGATCTACGGGTGAAGATAATGGATGAGGCTCACAAGACTTGATACTCCGTTCACCCTGGTGCCACAAAAATGTATCAAGATATGAAGAAAGATTATTGGTGGCCAGGTATGAAGCGTGATATGGTGGAGTATGTGAGTAAGTGCCTTACTTGTTTACAAGTGAAGGCCGAGCATCAAAAGCCATATGGGAAGATCCAACCTTTGGATATACCGGAATGGA
>BJCM01241075.1:0-15322 GCA_018326385.1 Flaveria bidentis | reverse complement strand
TATACATATATATATATATATACATAAATATATATATATATATATATACATACATATATATATATATATGTAGATATATATAGATGTATATATATATATACATGTATATATATAAATGTATATATATATATATATAAATGTATATATATATAAATGTATATATATATATATACATGTATATATATATATAATACATCTATATATATATATATATATAATACATCTATATATATATATAGATGTGTATATATATATTATAGATGTATATATGTATACATATATATATATATACACATATATATGTATATATATTTATATGTGTATATATATATATATATACATATATATACACATATATACATACATATATATCTATACGTATATACATACATATATATATATACATACATATATATATATATACATATATATATATATACCGGTTCTTAAATCCGGTACGACCACTGGACAAGTAAGGTGTCTGGTTCGTCTTCCGATCCGGTTCTGAAAACATTGGGTGAAACTATATATCGATTAGGTTTCGTGGTTTGTTTTTCTTTTTATTAACCAGATTTAAAAATGTCAAACCTTACAAAACGGTTTGGTTTACGATTTATTCCAAAACAGACTGTATAAAACAACATTACATTGTAACATTTTATTATATTTAAATTTTCAAACCTATTTCATATTAGTTACAATTAGATTTTATATTTTACTTGACAAAACTAAATTTGATTCGTCTTCGATTTTGTTGAAATTAACTTTAAAAATTCTAATTTAACAGTATGTAGTGTTTAAGTTTTAACAATCCAATTCTCCTAGATTGTTTATTTTGTTATCTATACTAAATTAATATAGATACTGGGACGGCAACATCGTAATTTGTTAAAAAAAGTAAAATTTTTTAGTTGTACAACCATTATTGCATGTTGTACAACCGATTAAGCTGGAGCCATATTCAACATAACTAAATAGGGAAGCCATCGGAGATACATATACAATCTAGAGTTGCTTATGGAGATGCATCGTAAACTTCCTTTCTAGAAGGTCATAGCTAGGGTTTTTCTTTCCCAAAATCCTACATAGGACGAAAAGAGAAAGGTTCTTGTCTTACTTTTGAGATTTTCTACAGGACTAGTGAAGGGGGTCAATATAATAGTTTCACAGTGTTTAGAGAGACTTAGAATACTTAACTCATCAAATAAGAAATCGGTTTAAAGTGAAACCAAGAACACAAGTAAATAACATAACAACAACACAATAAGATAGTTTTCAAGAATGTTGTTAATCCCTATTAAGTTCTTTTAACAAAGTGTTACAAAGCTTAATTCTAATTACAAGTACTTGAGATACTTTATATTACATTCTATAGTATGTCATACTTTGAAGGCCAGCTGGAAATACTAATTTACACAAAAAGATCAATGTAAAGTCAAAAGTTAGATTGTCCTTTAACTAGTGACTATAACATGTCATAACTCATATCCTCATCTAATTCAAAAAGGATAAAAGTACAAAAGTAGAAAGTTACGAACTCTAAAACTTTAATCTATAGTTGACAAAAGTATGGAATTTTCACTAACTCATGTAAGTTGGTGATTCTTCAGAGGTGGCAGCGAAAAGTGGTTAAGCTTTTGTCAAAAAGTGAGTCAGAGAAAGCATTTCTTCTCTCCCTTCAGAAGAAATTAGTCTTGGCTTTGAAAGACTTTGTTTGGCTTCGAGAGATTTGGCCTTTTAGCTTCAAAAGAACAGATACTTAGTGAAATTCCTTGAGTTATATCAAATCTTTGAAGTAACTTTCCTTCTACTTCGCATGTGCATGCTGAGAGGTCTTTAGTTGCATCAGTCTCTAAGCGTAATCCTTACACTTTCTCTAAATGAATAACAAGTGGGTGGACAATAAAAATTGCAATTTTGTCCTATGAACTCACATCATTTGGATTCTCTTTTGTTCTTCAACGTGTTACAATTTCATGGAGGTAAGATTGTTTTTGTTTGCTCTTCGGTTCACTACTAAATATCTACATGATTTTAATTGTTTTTTAAACCTTTGTGTTTTCTGAATATTGCTTGATTAATGGAGTTTGTTTCATGTTTAAGGTCGTAGTCTTGAACCGAATCAATTTTGAGTTCTTGTAGTGTCATACATGTTTCATGGAAGGTGTGCTGTTTGTTTGTGCATAAAGTAAAAGAGCAAATGAGATTGTTTAGATGCTTGATTATTTAATTATTTAAATAATTTTTAATGTCATTTTGTGTTTATGATATAATCAATTATGCAGCCTTTGGCCATTTTATGTGTTGAAAATTTAAATATATAGAGGACAACATGTAAATTAGTATGGGTGTGAAAAGATAATCTCTTTTGATGTGAATCAACAAGGACCGAATATAATGATTGAGTCAATGATTGTAAGGCAGAATCAAACTATCAAGGAACATTAAATGCAAGAAATAATCATAAATGTTTTTTGTATTAATAAAGGTAATCAGTTACAATGAATCTTGGGATTTGCATTAAACATTAACAAGACACCTTGTAAACATAAGACTAAACAAAAGATTCTAATTTTCTAGAATGTGTATCAACAATCACCTTAGGTACGAGGTTTTATACTCTATTTATAGGCTGACAAAATGCCTTTTACAAAATGAATAAACTACCATTGACCTATACATCAGAGAACTAGTCTAAGTCTTCATTAGCATTTTTTTTGTTCATCCGCATTGACTAATGTGGATGTGTTAATCTTGATTAGAATTTCTTTTTTTCATCTGCATTGACTAATGCGGATGTGTTGATCTTGATCAACATTTATTTTGGTCTTCAGCATTAGTGTTTGGTCATTAGCATTGACAAATGCGGATGAACAAACACTTATGCACATTTGTTTCTAGTCATCCGCATTAGTCAATGCGGATGTAGAAATACTTTTCGGCGTTTCTTTCAGCTATCCGTATTTGTTAATGCGGAAGAACAAACACTTGTCAGCATTTGTTATATTTTTATCCGCATATACATATGCGGTTAGCATACACTTGTCTTCTATTTTTTTTGCAGATTCTTCATCCGCATTTGTTCTTGGACTTGTGGGATTTCCATCAGAACAACTATCGACCCACCACTTGAATTGACATGTTTGATCTTTTCAGGGTTCAACAATACTCCCCCTAAGGATTATGCAACCTATGTTCTTCAAGTGTTTGATGGTGGTTGAGGTTGGGAAGATTCTGCTGGGTCTTGTGGAGGAATAAGAGGTTCTGCCTGAGATGGATCCATAATGACCTTTATCATGTTGAGAAAATCATTGGCATTAGACATCTTCTCTCTGTTTAGCAATGGATATTCATACGGCTCATAGTGTAGATGGCTTCTATGGACAACTTCTTTAGAGAAATGGGTTCCCAAATTGACACTGTGGACAACCCATCTCTATGAATCAACAGAGATCCATCCACATCCACCTCTAACTTCACAATATTTCCCAATTGCAGACTATCATCTTCTTCTTCCTCTGCTCCCTCTTGACATTGATTTGATCAAATGCCATCTTTAAAATCTTTATACATTTCAGAAAGAAATGCATATCTTCTTTTCCTATTTTATTCTTTGTCTCTGAAATAGCTTGTGTATATGTAGTGGATATAGGATTCATCTAACAATCTCATCTCATATCCACTGAACAACCTGATATTAGCTCCTTCATTTCCTCCCCATCTTCTTTCAATCACTAACTACGTATGTTTTTTCATCATAGTAGAAATTTGAGATTGGTTTGGAGGAATGAGTTCAAACTACCATCTTTGTTTTTAGAGATTCAGTAGGCTTTACCTTAAGTTCAGGGAATACCACCTCTTCAGCTGGTTTTGTTCTTTTATTCTCCAAGGGGTTGACAAACAATCTATCTTTCCTCTTGTAGATAACCTTGAGAGATTTGAAGTTGTCTATTATTTTAAACATCATCAGAATATCTTCAAACTCATAACCCCTGAACATAGCCTTGTGATTGATCAACTCAAAATAGCCTAGTTCTTTCAGATCATGAACTTCCAAGGAGTTCACCAGAGTAGAGTACTCTATGAAGAATTTATCTAAACCTGAAATCCTCTTAATCATGAATATGTTCCAGTCACTGTCATACTTCCAGGCAATTATCTTCTCATCAGTTTTGCCTTTTTGAGTAGACACACCTCTAATCATCTAAGCAGTGGTGAGTCCTTCTTGAAGCTTCAATTGAGAGGGCTTAGCAAACCACCATGGATTCTTGTGCAGAACAGGTGCTAGAGAGTCATGGTCTTTATGGGTGAGCTGTATGTCTTGAGCAGACACTCTTGTTCTAGGCTTTTTGCTAATAATATCTTCTTCAATTTTATTTAGCCTTTCTTTCTTCTCATTAATCATTCTACGGATATCAGCCCTTAGGGAATTTGTCTTCATGTTGCCCAATTTTCTTCTGGTAAATCCTTGGTTAGAAATATAGTCCTTCATTTCACTACCAGTCATACTTTAAGGATCAAGATACAGTGGTTGAGGAGTGAAAGTCTGCTTTACCTTTGAGAATGACTTGAACACTGGAGCTTTGTTTAACTTTTCTTCTTCTGCCTTCATTCCCTCATAAGTCATTCTCAACACCTCATTAGAGTCATACCCATGATTTATCAAAAACAAATCCTTAACCATCAAGTCATTAGTTTGGGCTTTCACTACCATCTCCTATACTGACTCCTCTTCTTTCACAGGGCTTTTATGAGCTTTTGGTTCATCAACCACATAGCCACCCTCTATTTCTCCTTCTTCTAGATCAATGAATTCAACCTTTTTTTCAATTGGGCTTTAGCTTTTTCATGCTCCTCAAAAAATTCAACATTTGCTGCAAGGCTTCTAGGGTCATCTTTTTCCTTTTTCTTGATTGGTTCTTCTTCTGCCATGGGTCTTTTTCCCTTTGCCTTCTCATATAAATATTTCCTCATTCTGGTATAGGTTTGCATTCCTGAACCAGATGAGGTTTCAACCATTTTAGCTTCTTGAGGCACCTTTTCAGCCTATGTTTTTTTGTTTTTCATCAGTAATAGCTGTTGATTCTTCTCTCTTTTGTTGCTCTTCACATAATCTACTAATCAGCTCTTTTTATTCATTAGTCAATGATACAACAAACACTATTTGCATACTCAATTCCTTCTCAATTGGGATAAGAGATTGAGGAATGACCACTATTGGTTCTTCATTTTGCCCCTGATCAACAATGAACTCTCAAAAATCATCAGCTATGATGAATTCTTCTATAGTGAACATATCACTAAATTCAGCCTCTTTAGAATGAATTTCTTCTGGTTTGCTTATATAGACCACCATCTCCATGCTAGATTCATCATGTTTTGATTCACTAGCTTCTGCCCCTTTCTCAGTCTTAGAGACTTTCATCTTTTTGGTAGGAGGGGAGTTATCACAACTTTCTCCTCATGAACTTTCAGAACTATCATCTTTATCACTTTCCCTTTGACTTTTCTCTTCTATTTTCTCTCCTTTATCTTTCTCCATCTCAGCTTCTCTTTTGATCATAACAAGCAGCTCTAACTCAAATACTCTCTTGTTTAGAGTTTCTATCTATTTCTGCAAGTCTCAGATAATATCAGATTGTTCTTCAATTATTCCTTCTTGTTCTTCCATAGCTATAGTCTGGATGGCTACATTGTCAACATGACCACTTATTTTATCCCTTGAATTTTGGAGAGCTTCCTTTAAACTTTTAATCTCCTTTTCCTTTTCTTTCTTTTCACTCTCATACTTTTCTTTCACGTATTTCAACTCCTCTTTCTCACCCAATTATAAAAGTCTGTCTTGAATGATACCAGATCTTCTATTAAGTAGCATTTCCATCTTGGCTACTTTTTGTAGTAGTTTTGAAATTAACTCATCTTTTTCATCAGGCTTGTTAACATTGATTCAACATAACTTTCTAATGGAGCAGCCTAAGAAGCAACTTGCCTAACAAGCATCTGCCTTGGATGATCCTCTTCATCAGATGTAATTTGGATTCCTTTGAAGAGCTGGCAGCATCACCAAACTTAACAGGCTCAGTGGTAATAGGAGATGAATGAACATGTGATATAGGTGAGTGATGAATTGGAGATATATGTGGAGAGATGATGGGTTGTGCTTATGGTGATAGGATTGGTGTGGGCATAAATGGCGAGGCCATATTAGCATCATGAATAGAAGGTCTAGTGTGAAGATCACCCCCTACATCCACTTGGGGTGACACTAACCTTTGCCCTTCAACCCTTTCAATAACTTGCTCAGCTATAGTTTGTTGGTCATGAGCAGGTTGTTCTTCTTCTTGATCAGGCTCATCAATAGGAGCCTTTTGAGCTTGTTCTTCTGGATTTATCTACTGTAACATCCAGGACAACAATGGAAAGAAGGTTCCACTATACAAGTTCTTAGGATCTCTCTTCTTGATGTACTTATAAGACTTGGCATTATAATAAGGAATATCCAGCACAGGTCCTTCAGGTACAATATCAGGAAAAGCTTCATTGATGAGGCATTGAAGGAACCTTGGATACATCAAGAACATATGTCTTCTCCCTTGCTGGATGTTTGATAACAGACCATTAAACACATAAGAAGACATGTTGAATGGCCAGGTAGTGCATAAAGCACATATAGCAGAAGAGATGATCACTGGAATGTCATTCCATCTAATCTTCCTCTTTAACATACAATGTTGGTAAAGATGAATCAGGAACCTCCATTGTAAGTCAAGTAATCCTTTAACAATCTGTTTGCCTTCATATCCTCTCTCATATCCAATTTTGGTAAAGAAAGAAGTAATATCATCCAAGTTCTAAGGGAGTGTTGGCATCATCACCATACTGTAGACATTGTCTCACAATTTGTTCAGTGATGTTTAGGGTATGATCATCAATGATTTTTCCAGACAGAGTCCTCACAGCAGCTATCTCTATCATCTCAGCAGTGCTCTAAAAATACCTTATGAATCTCTCATAAATGATTGGTCTAACAGTGATTGCATGAGCAATTCTAGTAGTGGATATAAATCTGATCATGTCTCTCAGACTTTCTGCCTTGGGTACATCAGGGTCAACATAACCACTGACATTATGGAGCTTGCTCCAAGTGCGATTTGCCATGTACCCTGCATTAAAGGCATATGAATTAGAAAGATTGATAATACTCAACAAATTGTAGAACATGTATCAAGTCAAGTTTCTCATTTTGACTTTTTGTGGTCAAAATTGAATGCTCATGGTGGTGAAAATCATGGTGAAAGTCACTTATTTGTTTTTATCTTCTTAGTTAACTTGTTCATCGTAGTCGAAAATCATCATCATTTCTTAATCCAAGTTTGAATTTGAATCACCATTTTTTACCGTAAGTGTATTACAGGTTCAAAAGTCCGACATTTTAGGTCATAAATTTCAAATATTATCACCTTTTGTTTGATACTATAGTTGTAGAGAATTAAAACAGAGGACAAATGAGGTAAGATGAAAGTAGAACACAGGTTTGATGATGAAGATGATGAGTGATGAAGCACTATAAAGTCTCGCACATTTGAAAAGTATTAAATGACCTTTTGAAATGGATTTAAATAGTCAATTAATGACTTCTACAAAAAATTATAAGTTTCAGGACAAATGCGGTCAATTTTTAAAATCAGTGTAGCAAATGCGGATGAGTTTTGTTCATCAGCATTTGTGTACTGTTACAAATGCTAAAGAGTACAAACTTAACAACATTTGTTTACTGTACCAAATGTGGTTGTACAAAGTTAGTGAGCATTTATTACTGTTACAAATGCGGCTGAACAAATTTAGTCAGCATTTGTTCACTGTTACAAATGCGGCTGAACAAAGTTAGTCAGCATTTGTTCACTGCTACAAATGTGGCTGAACAAAGTTAGTTAGTGTTTGTTCATTGTTACAAATGTGGTAGAGATTAAGCGGTTACCAATGAAGATGTCTGCATTTATTGGCTTTCATCATGATGACAGAAGAGTACCTCTTGGATTGTATGGACAATCCTTAGCAAGATGAGAAGTACTTTCACACATGACACATTCCATTTTCTTCTTCCTAAGATCCCTTTTCTGAGGTCAAGGTTGATCTTGATGACATCCCTTCTCCACCTTCATCTTTGCAGATGTTGAGACAGTCCTTTTTGGCTGAGAACTGTTCTTGGAGTTGGATGGTCCAGGTTGTGTAGCAGTGGTACACAACAAATCAGCCTTCTTCTTGGTGCTGAGATGATTTGAACATGAACCAGAACTCTTAGCAGAAGAGTTTAGGTTGATGTCTTCAGCTTTCACTACTTCAAATCCTGCAGAGATTAAAACTTGTTCCTGCTTAGAATCAAAAGTGGCCTTGATCTCTTGAGCCTTCTTAGCTTTTCTTTTGCTCTTTCTGATCAAGTTTTTCCTCATAGACTCGGTCATCACAGTCTTCTTCTTCTCCTCAGAAGGATAGTGACCCTTCTTAGAATCCTCTTCTTCACTCTTTTTAGAGAGATTCTTCACTATCACTTCTTCATCCTCTTCACTCAAAGGGTCTATGAGAGGAAGCTCATCTTCACCAATTCTACACCTAGGTGATCTTATAGACAAGATTGTGTGTGGAGGAGCTATCTCAGTCCCTGTTTGTTTTGATAACACACCTTGTTGTGCAGGGATGAGGATACCATATTCTTGAAGGTCTCTTCTTCAAGAACACACTTTTCTGCCTGGCTTTACTAATCACAAGCTCAGCCTGGCACTCAGTCAGCTTAGTTATGAGATCCTTGATTTGAGTCCTATAATTTGTATGCTCATATTTTAGAACTAAAATGTTTTTCTCTAAGTCCTTTATCTTTAGTTTATAATCACTTTCAGACTTCCTAAAATTAGTTTTTAACATGTTTAAGGACTCAAGATCAGATCTCATTTCTATGTTGTAGGACCTATATCTGTTAACTTTAGCAATGCATTCAGGGGTACAGAGATGTTCCAATACCTTGGCTTCATCATGATCTGCCATCATGCTTGGTTTGGAGAAGCATATTCCATCTGAAAGCTCTAGTCAAAGCCTCCTTCTTCAATAACAACTGCAACTTGCTGCTTTGGCTTGTCATTCTAGGAAGCTTTGTCAGTGTAGTTTGGTTTGGACTGTGCTTGGCCACCATTTGTTCTTTGTGCCTTACACTCCCTGGCAAAGTGGCCCATCAGGTTATAGTTGTAACATTTAGCATTACTTTTGTCCAATCCAAACATTCCACTAGCTGCATTGCTGGGAAACTTCCTTCCGGTCCGCTTATAAAAATTTAATTTAATTTTTATATTAAATTAAAAAATATAAAAAACTAAAAAAAACAATACAAAAATTAGTTTGCAAAAATATAAATTTAGGGGGAGAGTATAGTAAATAAAAATGAAAACAGAACTGGGAACATGATTTGAGATGACTGAGAAATGATTGTAAATCTTTTTTTTAATTTCGCAGATTAGTCTTTACTTTCGCAGGTGTAATTTCGCTGGAAAAATTGCAGTTTCGCCGGAATTTGATAGTTTCGCCGGAATTTGATAGTTTCGCCGGAATATTTTGGCCGGAATTACAGTTTCGCCGGAATTTCGCCGGACGAAACTGTAATTTCACCGGAACAGTTTGAACATTCAATCAAGATCAGATCTAGTTTCGCCACATGAAGATTTGAAGCTCTCAAGAACACCAAGAACACACACACTAGTGTGTGAGAAAGAAATTTCAGATCTGAAATATTTCTTTGAGCTTTCTTGTCTAACAAATGATGTAGATCCAATATATGTTGTAGATAGTGATAGATCTGATGTTGATGTTGTTGAATTTGTAGAAATTTGAACTCAGATCTACTTTCTCTCTCTAGAAATCCAGTTTCTCTCTTACAAATTGATGAACAACTTCAAAAATCTGCAACAATTTCTTCAATTCTTCAATGGATTTGATCAAAAAGGCTCTGGCACCAAATTGTTAGACCAAGATAAGCAAACTTGAATCAAATAATTGAAGATTGTAGATCAAAACAATGATAAACACAATAAAACCCCTTTGATCTATATTGATTGCATATGATTTGTACAAAGTGGAATCCCCCAATCAATTTGTCATTCAACCATTATCAAAACCTAATTACAATTAACCTATTTATAGTCTAGACTAATATTCACTAATTGCACTTAACCCCATAGACTTAGGCTAATTAATGAAATTACTTATAAATCATAAAAATGATTAAAATAAGATAAAATATATTTTGTTCACAAAAAATATATTTATTACAATAAAACTCCTAGTCATCTAAATCTTCAACGTCTCGTCTTGTTTCCTCGTCTCGAACGTGTAGGGTTTGACTTTTGTGTTGACTTTGACTGTGTCGTTGACTTTTGTTGACTTTGACCGTGACGATGACTTTTTTTGACTTTGACTTTGTTGATAATATAGACTATCTTGTACAGCTCCAACACCATGTACTCCAGATCATCTGGATGGATACAGTCCAGGTCTTCAAGGGTGAAAAGAAAGCTACCACAACTTTCATCAAATGACACAAAGGCTTGAGAAGAACTTGTCTCTTGGAATGGGCTTTCTTGAGTGTAGTTCTCCCTTTGTGTCTTAAGGAAGGTGATGAAAGGACCCTTTTGTGAGTTGTCAGGGTAGCATATGAGATGATGTTGGGGTTCTATGCTATCCCTTTCAACCACATGAAGGGCTGAACCCATTTGATTGTTAGAGTTGCAAGATGAACCTTGTTTGTTCATCTCCATCTGGTAGCCACTAAGAATCCCATACAACTCTTTTAGAGTGAAAGTTTTTAGATTCTTAGTTCTCTTGATAACCACACAGTAGTGTGTCCATTGCCTAGGAAGTGAGGACATGAACTTCCTTACAATATCTCTGTTTTCAAGAGCAACTCCTCCATCCACTAGGGTATCCACAATCTCAACATACCTGACGTATTATTGATTCATGGTTTCACCAGCTCTGAAGGTGAAATTTTCAAACTGCTACTTTAGGAGATCCTTCTTGTTCTCCTTAGCTTGAGAGGAACTCTCATACATCAGTTTCAATGCGTCCCACAACTGCTTAGCTGTTTTGCATCTCTTGAAACCTCTGTACATAAAGTTTGGAAGAGCAGTCTGAAGGGTTGTCATGGCTATCTGGTCAATCTCTACTCTCTTTCTATCTTCATCTGAGTAGTTAGCCACAACCTTGGGGATAATACCACCACGAGTAGCAGAAGAGGTGGTTGGTATTGTAAGGTCCATTTTCAACAGACTTCCATATTCTTGAGTCTAGAGACTGATGAAACCTTCCATTCTTTGGCACCAATTGTAAAGTCATCAAGAGTGATCAGTGAAAATGGCGGCCATTTGATCAGTTAAGTATTTGTATGTGTGTGGGATCTTAGGATGGTGAGATCTTATTTCAAGAGCATGGAATGCTCTGATACCAAATGCAGGACCGTTGAAGGATATGCAAAAACAACACAACAACACAATGAGGAGAGTTGTAAAGAACACTCAATTGATCAAACAGTGAAACTGGTTAACCTCTAGTAATGATACTAAGAACACAAGTAAATATGAGACACAACAAGATAGCAAAATACACAAAGAGATGGTTTTCAAGATTGTAGTATATTGCCTTCTCAAATTTTATTACAAATGTTATGAAGCATATCAGAAAGTTACAAGTACTTGAGATACATAATCTACATCCTACAGCCAACCATACTATGAAAGCCAGCTGGATACAATTGACTAGACAACAAACAAAATTAATTGTAGAGTCAAAAGGCAGATTGCCTTTTGACTAGTGACTATGGCATGCCATAGCTCACATCCTAATATATTACAAAAAGAAAAAAGTACATAAAGTAGAAAGTTACAAACTCAAGACCTCAATGTAAAGTTACCAAAAGCATGGACCTTTTCACCAACTTATGAAAGTTGGTGACTTTATAGAGTTGCAGCGGAAATGTGTCCAACTTTATGGAAAAGTACATCAGATAAAGCATGTCTTCAAAAGTCTTCGGAGGAAATCTATCTTTAAGTGTAAGCTTCGGAAGACTTTGTCTTTGAAGCTTAGGAAGACTTTATCTTTGGCTTCAGAAGATTTCACACTTAGAATATTTCTGATGCTGGTATTAATCTTCCGAAGCATTCTTCGGAAGAATTCACACTTAGACTATTTCTGATGCTGGTGTGAAACTTCTGAAGCATTCTTCTTCAGTACCCTTGTGCATGCATGTACAAGAGACTTTGGGTGTTTGGGTTGCATCAGCCTCTATATTTAATCCTTTCAAAGATTTCCATTCACATAGACAACAATAATGCCATCCCTATTATAGAGAATCCTATGCAACACTCAAGGACTAAACACATCAATATCAGGTATCATTTGATTAGAGATAACTTTGAAAAGGGCTTCATCAAACTAGTCAAGGTTAACACAAATGAACAATATGCTGATTTGTTAACTAAAGCTTTTGATGAGCAGAGATTTAAATATCTTATATCAGCTATTGGGATGATTAACCTTGAGTAGCTTTTTCTAAAAACTAATTCATATCATTTCTAAAATTTGTGTGTCCTAAGTTATCTATTTCAGCATCTTCATAAGCTCTTATTTTCTTTGGAAGAAAATCTTTTTAGAAGATTTCCTTAGATTTTTGAAAATCTTGATATTTTCTATCCTTCAGAAGATATGACTTTATGTTCGAAAGAAACTTATGCCTTAAAAAAAACAACTGCTTAAGTAAAATTGCCTTCGGGAGAAATTTCAACAAATATCTTCTGAAGCTTAATATTTTCCTTAATCATTTGAATGTTTTCAAGGACAACTTTCTTTTGAAGCAAATTATCTCTCAGAATCTTTATTTTTAATTAAATAAAGTATCCAAGACTTAATTTTCTTTCGAAGCAAAATTTTCAAAACTCTTAGGAAATTTTTCCGAAGTAATTTTGGCTTCGAAAGCTTTTTCATTCAAACTTCCGAAGACAATTTACCTTCGGAAGATTTTCAACTTCCAAGAAAACTACCTTTTGAGCAAAAAGCAAACTACTTTTTCAGAGGTGGAACCGACATTTGGATTTCAAAGTTTATCCACTTTCATTAACTTTGTCTTAAATCCATTTCATATATAAACCCTAAGGTTCACCCTCTTTCTTTATCATCTTCATCTTCTCCCATACCTGAATTCCTAAAATTCTCTATAAAATCTCCTTTGTTCTTCTTTTCCTTCACCACTAAGCTTTCTCAAATGGCCAATCTCAATCGGAGAAATGACCCGGACTTTTTCATGTAGTTACACATGCAACACAATCAAGTTGCTCTGTTAAACTCTAAGAAAGATCCACATTTCTCAATGCTTTTTGGATTCTTGACTCTATCAAACTACTTGACCTCCCTTACCATTGATCATGTTCTTTATGATGATAATTTGCTTGATTTCTAGAAGACCTATCAAGAGTTCATCTTAGATAGGGAGAAGGCACTATCTGCTATAGTGTAGGGGAGGATAATCTTCATCACTCCAATCATCATAAACACCCATCTTCAGCTGGGTGACGAAGAAGGTGAATTGTCTTTTTCCAAAGAAGATGTCAACCAATCCTTTCAGCAAATGGGCTATGAGGGGGATTTTTCTGTAAAGACCTTCAAGAAAGGGAAGGTCTCATCCTAGTGTAAGTACTTATTACATGTGGTCATCCATAGCTTGTCCAACAAGCATGGGGGTTGGACCAGATTCTTGAAGATCACTCCATCATAGTGCATGGAAGAGTTTAGGGGGTCAAGTTTAGGTACTCTTAGTTTGTTTATACAAATTTTCTTGCTAACTTAGACTCCTTAGAGTATTATATGTTTCCTAAATATGTTCAACACATTATCAACTGTGAACTAGGCTCATAGTTGAGGGAAACAAATAATATTCTTAAATTAGGACAGATGAAGCCTGACATCTTTAAAATTTTGAAGAAGCCAACTGTTGGCTTCTCTTGGGTAGAAACAACCCTTGTCCTAAAAATTTTAGAGGTCATTGCTCAAGGTGACAACCTAGCAACACAAGCTAGTGTTGAACCCACACCTTCAACCTCTCAACCACCAAAATAGCCACAAATCACCCTCACCTACAAAAGAAAATCCAAACGAACCCCTACACAAGTTAATCAGTTTGTGCAGGCGCCCATACTACTACCCACATAGGATGAAGTGGACTATAGAGCTCCTACTTTTCCTAAGTAGCAAACCACTCCGATTACTTTAACTATCAGTCCTGAGGTTCCTCATGTTTAGACTGATGAGCTCATTAGCTCAACAACCTTAAGCCTTCACTCTGAGTCTCAACACTCTAGTGTACAACCTTCAGGGGAAAGTTACCATCCCCAACCTTGAGATCTTAACCAACCAATCCCTAGCATTGATTTCTACGATGATGAAGACGTGGGATTCAGTGAGTATCATGAGTCTTTCTTCTCTTCTCCCACTCAAAGAGAGATGAGTGCTCTTGCTTCCCCCTTGTCTAGCCCACATCATCTACCCACTACTGAGGTGGATGTCCATAACTCTACTCAGGAAGTCCATATGGAAGAGGCTCTTACTTCTGCAAGTGATTACATCTTTAAGACCTAAACCATGGCAACTCAGCCCACTGATACTCCATCTTAAGTAGTCTGTGAGCAGAGGAAAACCAGCAGCCAAGGGCATCATGCTGGTGGTGAGACTGAGGACTTTCATCCAATTATCACATCCTCCGATGAATCTTCTGATGAAGAGGAGGGGAATCCGAGACTAAAGCTGCAAAAATTGTCAAAAGCATGCACTTATCTTGTCTCTAAGGTTAGTCACTGTGAATCTCAAGTGACTACCTTACAAAACAGGTCATTAATTAGCAACTTGAGATTTCTTATCTCAAGGAGAAACTAGTTGGGAGACCTTTAAGAAGAGCTCAACTAGAAACACAAGAACCTGTGAATATGACTGACCTAACTCCTAGCTCACCTATGCAAGAGGATGATTCTATCAAAAAAGGGGAGAAAGTCATTACCTGGGAGTTCTTCACAGAGCATGTGTTGGGGTTTGTTAAAACATAGTTGCATAGTTTAACCATTTAAACTTTCTGAAAAATGCAGCGGAAAGAATGATTATATTATAGTTTATAATCTGAAATTTCAGGTTCTATTTTGATATTAAAACATGTAAACAAACCCAAGAACATGAGGATCTTTTGTATGTGAATAAAAGCTAGCTATGAGCACATAAACAACACAACATGGACAGCCTTAAA
>BJCM01241074.1:0-34908 GCA_018326385.1 Flaveria bidentis | reverse complement strand
GGTTGTGCCCTTGGTGGGAGGTCTATCCTTGTCTTCCTTTCTTCTCAACTTCAAATCTTCTTCAATCTTAGATTTTATAGTTAACTCAGCAAGATGAGACTGCTGAGATGATTTCTAATGAGAGTAGCAGTTTCAGAGTTGGAGGGGTTGGAGAATGGTTTCTCTGCTAACTCAGCAATATCAAACCTGCTAGAATGTAGTAGAGATGTGGCATTCAGCCTGTTCCATTCTCTCTTTCCACAACAAAGTTGTGAGTAGCTTCATCAAACCTCCACTGGATTGTTTTCTTTCTAGGCACAAGAGACTTACTAGGAATCTTGTCCTCTTTTTTTGTCTCTAGCAGAGTCACCAACTTTCTTCTTAGTCTATTCTCTTCATCATTCAATGAGTCTGAGTTGAGGCCTAGAAGTCTTGCAGCATGGTCCAATGTTCCGCTGGGCAGATCAAGAAAATGATATCTTGTGAGAGAATGTGAAGATCCATCAACATAGATTAGTTTGATAGAGTCTTCCTCACAGGAGATGTCGCTCAAAGTTGTGTAGTTGGTGAGCTTTGTCTTGATTGCCTTGAACTCCTCTAGAGAGAGATGTTTGGAAGGCTGAGGGGATGGTTTGGAGGGTTGTTGGGTAGGATGAGGTGTAGTGGTTCTTATAAGTGTTTTGGGTTGAAGGATGGGAAGTTTGAGTGGTTGAGGAGAGGAAGTGGATAGGGGTAATGGTGTGGGTTCAAGAGTGGAAGGTTCAGTTTTGATGGTGAATGGAGAGGGAATTAGTTGAGGTTGGGGTTGACTGGTTGGTGTGAAGGTTATCCCATGTACCATTCTGTACATCTCTCTCCTTTTGCCCAAACGAATGTCTACCTTGATTTCACTAACAATCTGTTGGAGTCTCCTTTCAGACATGGGACCCACCTGCCTTCTAGAGAGGTCATGAGCCCGAATATAATCTTTCCTCCAGGCTTTCTCACCGATCTTCTTGGTTGCAATGACCCTTGCTACTTTTTCCTTCTTCTTCTTCTCCTTCAACTTTTCTCTTGCAACTCTTTTTCTTTCTTTTCCATTTGATCCTGCTCTTTGTTGTAGAGCCAAATGATTGTTTCATTGTTGTGTGGAGACAACTCTTGAAGAGAGAAATCTCTGGAGGTTAGGAAGTCTATCCTTTCTCTCCTGAGTTGCATGTCAGCTTCCCTCTATTTCTTTTCTTTTTCTTCCTCCAGGGCCAACCTTGTTGCTTCCTTTTGCAGCCTGATTGCCTTTTCCAGTTCCACCAATTCCTCTAATGGTAGCAGGAGTGTTTCTTCATTGGCAGCTCCAAGCTTGATGAGCTGGTCAATGATCTCTTCTTTACTTTTGTTGTTGACAGCCTCTTGGTTAGCTGCAACTGCTTTTATACTGGCAGCTAACAACTTCCCAGTTGGAAGTCTTCCTTTTCTTTTTAACTTTTCAATCTTCTCCTTTTCCTGAAGCTCTTCCGCAATCATATTCTTCTTCCCTTTGTTATACTTTGAAGAGCTTGACTTTGGTGGTTCTTGGATAGTGGACTCTGATTATGAGAGAGGTAGTGAGGGTGTCTGAACATGAGGTTGATCAAGAAATTTCTCACTATTCAACTCAGATGCTAGTTCTAGAATTGCATATGTGATGATTATTTCCTCGGACAAAGAGAACATTCCTTCCGCTGCTTCCATTTCAGCTTCGGAAGATTTAGCTTGTTCTTTTGAGGCTTTGAATTCAGTTTCGGAAGTTTGAGAAGGTGCAGATTTTGTCCCAACTGTTTCAGTTGCTGGGCCATCAGTCCTTATTTTCCCTTTGAATTGAATCTCAGGTTGTGTTTGGACCTTAGGTTGACCAACTTCTTTCACAGTGGTAGAAGGTGCACTTAGCCTTTGAAGCTCCTCTGTTCCAAAATACATCATGGCAGCATCAGGGCTTGGCTGATCAATAAAGGATCTCAATAGAAACTTGGAAAAGAGTCTGTAGAGATCTCTGAGCATCCTTGGGTCGATTTGAAGTACAACTTGGGATGGCTCAGACAAAGTTGTAAAGGGAGCCGAAAGTTTTGAAGTTGAAGTTTGGCTCTGTGGGTCCTGAATTAGTACATGCCTAACAAATCTCTCAATCTGTTTCTCAGCTAGTTGAGCGTTGAGATTGTCAATCTCAAGTTGCTGAGTGGCAGACCTTTCTTCTAAAGTCCTAACATTGGATTCAAGGTTTGAGACTTTAGATATTAGGTCTTGTATGACGAGTTGCATGTTTCCCTAATCTTCTCTTGAAGAATCACGGGGAGATAAGGTAACATACCTAGTATTTTCAGCCTTACCACCAGATGTGGTTTCTTGGCACCCTGGTTTCCCCTGCTTAATGATGTCTCTTTCAGAGTCATCAAGAGGCACGATTGTCGTAGATTCAGTCTCAGAAATGTTACCACGATCCATAAGGTACATTGAGGCACCTTCTGTAGTGGCAGCTGAATTTGCATAAGTCCCCTCCATATTAGTAGGACTCACCTTAGTAATGGGTTGCTGATGAGGGCTAGAGATAAGAGGTCTCTCTAGACTCTGTTTATCTTGGAGAGGGTGTTGTAGATCAACTTCATTGCCATATAGGGATGTTATCTCTTTATCAGTTTTAAAGAGAAGGTCAGTGAAGGACAAGGAGGTTAAGCCTACTGACCCATGACCTTGGTCAATGTCTATAGGCATTGAGCCTCTGGTGGGTTTGTCCCTTGTTGGCTGCTTAGAAGAGTATAAATACTCATCCTGAGGGCTGTTGGTTTGGGTTTCGGGCTCATGGGTTTGAGACTAAGGAGACTCAAAACCCAAATTAAGGTCAAAAGAGAAGGAAGGTGAGACCTCAGACTTAGTGGGAGCCTATTGTTCCACTCTAGTCTTATTGGATTGAACTGGAGGATCTTGTTCAATATGAGTAGATTAAATAAGCGTTCGTTTGAGGCGTCTCTAGTATTTGATGGTGATGGGGTGAGAATGCAGTGTTGGCATTATGGTGGCAGTTGCTGGTGTGGGTTCATCACCTGTGAGGTGAACAAGGATGTCACTAGGAGCTATATGCTCAGTCATACCTGGAAGTAGAGAAGTGTACCTTCCAGTGAAGTTGGTAGATACCTTCTTCAAAGTTCTAAAGATGGTAGGCCTCATTTAAAGGACAGTTAGAGTAGCTGCACAGACAAGTTGACTCTGGTCTAGCTCACAGTTGATGATGTGTGAAAAAATCTTGGATACATGAAGAATGTTTCCCTCTAAAGATTCCCAATAAGAATGGTCAGCACAAATCTTGAGTAGTTGAAGCGGAGGCCTCTCACCAGTCCATGATCCAAACACTCTACTTCATAAGCAATTTGATCCCATTCTCCAGATTTATTTGACATACAGTGAAAGACGACATGCAGGAGGAACTTCCAGTTGTAGGAGAAGTTGAATTCGTAGACAGTCGACCTGCTCACATCTCCACCATATCCCATGAGGATGTATGTGTTATCGTAGATTGCTTTTAGGAACTCTGTGGGTGCACCCTCAACATGAAGCTCCAGATGCTCCCTGATAAGCTGTTGAGTAATGACCAACTCTTGGCCACAAATGCGGGATCGTATCACATGAACCCTATTTAGGATTTCAACCTAACTATTATCCCACAATTCAGCCATTTGATTGGAGTAAACAGTGGGATTAACATTTAAGGCTGTGTAATAGGATAATTGGCTTAGAAAGGAGATGATTTTAATGAAGTCAACATCTCTTGAAGAATCAAGAAGTCCCACTTGGTTGTGTTGGGGGTTGAGTGCTATTTGAGAAAGGTGAATGAGGATGAATTTGAGCTTGGGTAAAGTTAGAGTGAAGGAAACTTTTAGGGTAGTAAAATTGAAGTAAGAGGATGAAAGTGAATAGTCGGGATTATTTAAAAGAGGGTGGAATGGAGGTAATGGGGGTTATGATAAGGTGATGTGATGTTTTAGTGGATGAAATGACAGTGGCGGTAAGGTTTAATTCAGTTAAATAATCCGACATCATTAACAAAATCTTTGCTTTTTACAGTGTGGGGCCCAAGAGATTTTCGTTACATAGTAAAATCATTCTTCCGAATATAAAAAATTTCCGACGGTAATTTGTCTTCCGAAGGCAATTCTTACTTCCGAAGCAAAAAATTTGCTTCCGAAGGTAACTATTGCTTTCCGAATGGAGAGGTTTTGTAAGCTTTGGAGTAGATCTGATATTAAATCAATCGCTTCTTCCGAGACTAAAAACTCTTCCGAGAAGAAAAATTATCCTTGGAGAAATTTTGCTTCGGAATATATGAAAATAACTTCCGAGTGTTAATTTCTCTTATGAATAAATTTATACTTAGACAATTTCAGAGAGATCTTTTGTAACATGGCTTAGATTGTATTGACATAAGATATTACACATTAAAAGGTTTCTCAAAAGAGGTAATCTAATCAATGTTTATCATCCCAATAGCTGTTATGAAATACTTAAATCTTTGTTCATCAAAAACTTTGGTGAACAAATCAGCATATTGTTCATTTGAGTCAACTTTGATTAGCTTGATTAGATTTTTCTCATGAATATCTCTAATGAAATAGTACCTGATATCGATATGCTTTGTCTTGGAGTGCTTCACCGGATTTTCAGTGATGGAGATAGCACTGTTGTTGTCAATATGGATAGGAGTACTCATAATGTTGAATCCATAGTATAACATCTGATTCTGAATCCACAACAGCTGAGCACAACAACTTGCAGCAATAATGTATTCAGCTTCAATAGTTGATTTAGATACACAGGATTGCTTCTTGCATTGCCATGAGATGATCCTTCCACTAAGAAATTGACATCCTCCTAATGTTGATTTCTTGTTAATGTTGCAGCCACCATAGTCACTATGAGAGTATCCATAGAGATTGAAATCACAATTTCTTGGATACTAGAGACCTAGTTTAGGTGCTCCTTTGAGGTATCTGAGGATTCTCTTCGCAACAACTAGGTGAGACATATTTGGAGCAGCCTGATATCTTGCACAGATGTAAGTGGCAAACATGATATTAGGTCTACTTGCTGTGAGATACATCAGAGAACCAATAATTGCCCTATAATGATGTTGATAAGTATCCTCCCCCACAAGGTTAGGACAAAGATTATGATTTCTGGGTATGGGTGTCTTGGCTGACTTACAATCATTCATCTCAAATCTCTCTAAGATGTCATTGACATACTTGGATTGATTGATGAAGAACCCTTCCTTCATTTGCTTTACCTGAATTTCAAGGAAAAAGTCTATTTTTCCCATGGAACTCATTTCAAACTTTTCCTTCATAATGCTTTTAAAGTTCTTACATATTTGGTCATTTGAAGAACCAAATATGATGTCATCAACATAGACTTGAACAAGCAAAATATCCTTTCCAGACTTTCTAATGAAGAGATTCTTGTTAATGGTACTGCTAATGTAACCATTCTTTAGAAGAAACAGAGATAGAGTCTCATACCACAACCTAGGTGCTTGGTGTAGCCCATATAGAGCTTTATCCAGTTTGCACACATAGTTGGGGTGCTATGGTCTTCAAATCCTGGGGGTTAGCACACGTAAACTTCCTTATCTATATCCCCATATAGAAAGGCACACTTGCCATCAAGTTGGTAGACAGTAAATTATTGGATACAGCATAAGCAAGGAAGAACCTAACTACCTCAAGTCTTGCAACAGGTGCAAAAACATCAGTATAATCGATTCCTTCCTTTTGGGTGTATCCTAGAACCACCAATCTTGCCTTCTTCTTGATAATCAAGCCTCCATCTTCTCTCTTGTTTCTAAAAACCCATTTAGTGCCTATAGGTACTTGACTAGATGGTAGCAGACATAGGTTCCAAACCTTTTGTCTTTTGAATTGAAGCAACTCCTCTTGCATTGATTCAACCCAGCTACTATCTTTCAAGCCATCTTCCACCTTCTTGGGTTCCATCTGGGATAAAAAGCATGAGTACGAGCAGACATTCCCATGATGAGTCCGCCCTTTAGTTCTCATACCTTTAGAGACATCCCCTATGATGTTCTCAGTTGGATGAGTGTTATGAATGCTAAGACGAGTAATCACTTCCAGTTGCAGAGATAGATCCAGATTGGACATATTCTGCTTAGGAACTTGAACATGTTGTCCAGCTATTGTTTCAAGTTCATTCAATGAGGACTGATTGAATGAAAGAGAAACATCATCAATTATTGGCTGTGAAGCAGCATTAACAGTTGCTAGTTCCTTCAGAGTGCTACTTCCTTCAGCATGTTGTTGTGTTGGATCACATGATGATATTTGAGGATCATCAGGTGATTCACTGGTTGAAGCTTCACTATTCCTTGATATAGTTACACTATCAGATCTGTAAATAATGGAAGATTGATTTGTTGCAGCTCTTGGAGAACTTGGAAGAGGTCTGGGTAGCTCAAATACTCGATCAACATTAGCAGGAGCATTAGCACCATTTTGAGTGCCTATTCCAACTGAAACATTCTCACAAGAAGGTTTAGAATAGTTTGGAACCAATTCTAAATCAAATATATGATTAGGGCCATTCCCCCTAACACAAGGAGTGTGCTCCTTAACAACTATATTGGATGACTCCTCAAATTGTTGATTCTTGATATTGTACACGCTATAATCTTTAGAGCTATAAGAGTATGCAAAAAAGATAGCATCATCCGACTTTTCAACAAATATTGTCAAATTGTCCTTTGTGTTAAGTATGGTGCACCTGCTGCCAAAGGGCCTTAGAAAGCCAATGAACGGTGGCCTCTTATTCCATAGCTCATAAGGGTTTTTTCCATGTGGCTTAACTATAAGAACTCTATTCGGCATGTAGCATGCAGTGCTAACTGCCTTTGCCCAGAATGTTAGAGGTAGTTTTGAATTAGCTAACATAGTTCTAGCAGTCTCAATAAGTGTCCTATTCCTCCTCTCAGCAGTTCTTATTGTCTGGTAATCCCTTTTGAGATACAGAATGAGTCAAGAATGAAGTTCTTAAACTCAATCCCTTGATCACTTCTAATAATCTTAACCTTGTGATCAATTTAATTTTCTATCTTAAGAATAAAATATTTTAATGTTTCAGCAGTTTCATCTTTATTTCTTAAAAAGAATACCCATGTAAATCTTGTAAATTCATCAACTATCACAAGGCAGTATGATTTCCTTCCAATGCTCATTATACTTGTGGGACCAAAAAGATCCATATGCAATAAGTGTAATGAAGTAGTGATGGAGTTAACATTTTTGGATTTGTGAGATGCCCCGTGTTGCTTCCCTTTCAGACATGCAACATAGTTATCTTTGCAGAAGAATTCCCTTTTAGGCAAACCATGTACCAAGTTATTTTTAGCCAATTTTTTTCTTAAAATTTACATGACACATACGTTTATGCCAAAGTGTTGACTCACCACCATCAGCTTTGGAGAGAAAGCATAATACTTCAACCATTGGGGAAGCATTTTTCATATCAAGCTTGTACATATCCCCTTTCCTAGGAGATCTAGAAGCACCAATTCTGGAGGAATTGTCATCCCTGGTTTTAGGATAATGCACTCATGTTCCGTGAAAAGCATTTGGTGCTTTTGATCAGAAAACTAAAAAACACTTAATAGATTGTGTTCCTGATGTTTCACAAAGTGATATTTGTCAACTTTTAACTTCCTGTTGGATATACTCCCTCTGCCAAAATATATCCTCTGGTCTCACCTCCAAATTGGACAGACCTCCATCATAGTGTTGAAACTGTTGAAGGAGAGATATGTTCCCTGTCATGTGCCTAGATCATCCACTATCCATAATCCATACATTATTGTTCTTGACATATGGATGTCCCTTCACACTAGATGAGATTGTGAGTTTTGATTGGAGACCCAAGCCTTGTTGGTCTTGGGTTCTTCCAATGATAGTGACATAATTGAACCAAAAGTTAAGTATGGGGGTTCAATGGATGTCTTTGAACAAGAGTTTTGGCCTGTAACATCTTTCTTGATCTTCCATTCCATCCTTTGGTTGATAATTGAGGATGAGCTTGTTGAAGCTTTTGCAACATGGCATTCTTCCAAAGCTTCTTTCTTTTTGGAAGAAGCCTTCACCACCTTTTCTTCCGAAGCAGTCTTCTTCTGGGATGGTTTTAAGGGAACTTTCTTGTTCTTCAGAACTTTAACAACTTTTGCTTCTGAGGCTATTTTCCCTTCGGAAGAAGGATTTTCTTTCGAAAGCAACTTTGCTTCAGAAACCAGCTTTCCTTTTTTAATCACTTGAACCATTTGGTAAGGTCCAAATATGAAACCTTCCCTGACTCCTTTTCTAACATTATTTGCATAATGTGTGCTAGCAGGATTGTAGTAATAATCTTTAGCCATGTGGTCTTGCAGACCACACATTATGCATGCAATGTTAGTCTTTTGGGAATGTGAGGAATGTTGTTTCTTGTGCTTTTTCTTTTCATCAGCAACCTTTCCCTTCAACTTCTGATCCTTTGGTAGGATAGGAGTGTTAGTACTGCACTCCTTTACTGAATCAAAAGTACCTACCACCTGGAATCCAGATGAGATAAATATACCCTTTTGTTTTGGGTCAATCTTCAGCTTAGACACAACCATCTTCTTAGAAGTTCTTCTGACAGCTTTAGCTCTGCTTCTTCTAGCTTTGGTGGTTAGGGTTTTATCTTCACAAGGAGAGGTGGGTAGATTTACTTGTTCCTTCCCTATGGTGGCCACTATTATTGAATCATTCTTCAACTCATGTGAAGATGGGTCAGTAGTTAGGACCTCTTGCTCTTTAGTACCACATCTAGGTTGTCTAATAGACTCTTAAGAGTGTGGTGGAGCAATTTCATTAGTCCCCAACCCTCCTTTGTTCTGATAACAGATTTTGGAGTGGGAGGATGATGCAATAATAGCTTGGAATTTTTACTCAGAAATAGCATACTTCCTGGCTTGAGTCTCAACAGTGACAAGCTGGGCTCGAGACTCAGACAATGTAGTTGGTGTGTTCATGTTTTAATAGGGACAAAGTTTTCTCTAACTCTTCAATTTTCTTTTGGTATTCAGATTCAGCCCTTTTAAAATCAGATTTTAAGATATTTAAAAACTAAATATCAAATCTAATTTCCATATTATAGTCCTGATATAATTTAACCTTAGCTATAGAGGTAGGAGTACAGAGATGTTCATATACCTGGTTATCATATGTTCCGGGCATGAGAGCTTGAGCAGGAGTCACATCCTGTACCATAAAGCTCCAGTCAACTTCTTGAGCCATTGTAGTTATTTCAGTTGACTTTCTAGTGGGCTTTGATGTAGAGGGATGTGTGGAGGCCTGTGGGGTTCCTTGATTGGTCTTGGGAGCCTTGCATTCCCTTGAAAAGTGACCAAATTGGTTACAGTTGTAACATTTGGCCTTGGCTTTGTTAAACCCAAACTTGCTGGTAGTTGGGTTTTGAGGGAAATGCCTTCCACTTCTCTTAAAGAACTTCTTCACTCTGTAGGTTAAAAGAGCCATCTGTTGGACGATGTCCATATACTCAACATCATCTGGACTGAAACACTATAGATCATCAAAACAGTATTGAAAATCACCAAAGTGTCCACTTCTTGAGACAAAGGTACAACTGTCCTGAAAGGAACTGTGTTGAGCCTGTTAGACCTTGGAGTCTCAGGGAAAGTGATGTATGGTCCAGAAGAGCAGGATGGTTGCTGGTTGTATGTCAACTAGTGTTGAGGTTGTGGGGGTACTGACCCTTCAGCAACCATTAGAGCGTTGCTAGCAGGAAGACTCAAAGGTCTGCTTGTTTGGTGGGCCTTCTTACTTTCCATCTCTAAACGGTATCCATCAAGGATGCTATAGAGTTCAGTCATAGTAAGAGTGTTCAAGTTCTCTATCCTCTTGATAGAGACACAGTAGAATGTCCACTCATTTGGAAGAGCACTCATGAACATTCTTATGAGATCTCTAAGTTCAAGAATGATCTTCATAGACTGAAGAGAAGAAAGAAGATCCATGTACGTGAAATATTGCTGGCTGAGGGTCTCTCCAGCAATATAAGTGAAGCTCTCAAACTACTACTTCAGTGAGTCCTTCTTGGAGTCATTGGAGCTTGAATACATCTGAGCAAGTGCATCAAACAATTCTTTGACAGAATTAAAATGCTCAAACCCCACCATGATGGAGTTGGGTATTGCAGTCATAAGAATGGTCATTGCATTGCTGTTGATGTCCATCTTCTTTTGGACCTCGTCAGAATAATCTTCAATAGCTTTTTCTATCATGGCACCGTTTCCAGCAGGTGCTGCTATCTTGGTTTTATAAGGGTCGTTGACAATGGAGTTCCACATTCTGCTGTCTTGGTATCTGATGAAGCCTTCCATTCTTCTACTCCAAGACCTGAAGTTTTCAGGTGTAATGATGGGAGCTTTGGTCATAGTTCCTATCTCTACTTCGGATTTGTTAAGGGCCATTTTTTTGAGTGAGTTGTAGGGAGGAGCGAAAAACAGGTTGATTTGGATGGTAAGATCTCAAAATCAAGAGCCTAAAAAACTCTGATACCAATTGTAGGATCGATTTATGTCACTAACACTTTGTTTTTCTCTCAAACTCACTTGAACTACACTCGAATGAAGGCATAGTCTCTAAGAGTTGATAACAATATAATAAGTAATAAACAAACACAAGAAGTAATTTTCAAGGTACTTGCATATATTGCTTCTCAACTCAAATGTTACAAGACTCTTACAAGCATATATTATGAGTTACAACGAGAAACTCTATATAATACTACATACAGCCGGATATACTTTGATACGAGCTAAGATCCTATAACTAAAGCAAATACTACAAAGCTATTTTTTAAGGTATCTCTAATATAGTCTTATCTGAGATATGGTAGTTAGGACACGTCCCTGACTTATCTTTTGTCACCAATTAAAGTTGGTAACTTGTACTATCATAAAAGGTGAACAGTGGAATAAAGTATGGTCAACTACATGGCTCTTTGAGAAAGCGCCATGTAGTATCAAAGGTCTGCAGCAGAGTGTCAGAGACAATACTTATGTCCACTGGTTCATAGCAGCGTCTTTCGAAGGTTAAATGGCTTCGGAAGAACAAGTACTTTCGAAGCCACTTATACTTCAGAAGAGGCTACTTCTTTCGAGGCTTGAGGACTTCTTCTTTGTTCATACTTCAGAAGCAATCTTCTAATTTCTTCTTCTTAGACTTGATCTTTGAAAGTAAGTTCTTTGACTTCGGAAGTAGAGTTTTTCTTTGGAAGTTGATCTTTCACTCTGTCTTTGGAAGAACTCCACTTCCTTCGGAAGCCCCACACTTGGCTTCAGAAGCCTTTGTAAGTAGCACCAAAATTTGACTAAGTGATTTGGTTTTGGTTGCACTAGCCTTCTTCTTGACCCAACATAAACCGTCATGGTTAGGCTTCAAACTTTCATGGTTTGGCCTAACCGTGACGGTTAGGTCCAATCTGCCAAAAAAAATCCTTGCGGTGTCTCTAGTGGATCCTTTACATTTTATTAATAAGTTTGTTTTGATAAGTTGAAAATGTTCTTTTTCTCATAAATCATAATTGATTCTCAAATGGAGGAGTGTAGATAATCTAGTGATGAGCCTTATGCTCAATAACTGGTTGGCTCAAAAGGAATAAAGATGTCTTTATTTCTTCATAAGGTTGTTCATATAGAATTTGTCTTCTGTATATGTATACTTATTCTACATGTTAGGTATCATCTTATGATTATTGTGGCCTTTTAAGCAACTCTTAATAATTTTCTTTTTACCATTTTGGGATAAATTCTATATTGTAATAGGGGTGACATTGTTTCATTGTTGGGTGGCAATAGTAGTGCATAAGTCCCCTATAGATGCTGCAATAATTGTGTTGCCAAATTTTCTTGTCACTTCATTAAAGTAGAGGTGAAGTGTAAGATCTATGTTTTAAAACTAATAATAATACGTTGCACCTTACAAGTTATTGTTTTAGTTGATTATTTGTGTCATTTTTCTTTGAGTTAATTATCATTTTCATCCTCGAGTTTTGATATATTTTGCTACTTACATCCAAAAAGAATTTGTTTACCATTTGACTCCATAACTTTTAAAAACTTTTCATTATAATCCAATCTCATTAACCATGTTAATTTGGGTGTTAACTACAAGGATAATAAAGTCTTTTTGTTAAAGCCATGTGAAAAACCAAAACCTAAAACACATGCATCAATCATGTATATCATGATCGATAATTCCCACATCGTCATTGTTCCTTAGAAAGTGACAACTAGGGTTTGTGCTCAATCCTTCAATATCAATGATTTTTCCAGGGCAATCGACCAATAAGGAGGGGAGCACATTATCAATGGATTTTCAAGATAGTTGTTTATGGTCTTTATGAAAAACTGGTGAAATTATGATATAGCTTCAATTTTTGATATGTTTGTGTTCCTACCAATGATTTTTTTGTTGAAATCATAAAACTTTATTGAAATTGATTAGCTTACCTTATGATATGTTGCATTTTAGAGTAAAAAACCTAGTTATTCACACTAGAGAGGAACTAGATTTTGGTTTAAGACCATTAGCTAATGATACAAATGTTATTATGTTGATGAAATATGTTGAAAGGCTTAAATTTATTGAGGTGTATGTCGAGCATGTTGGAGATGATGATGATGAAGATTCAAACTTCATAATAGATAAAGATAACTTGGTTGAAGATGTTAATGTACATACGGTTGAATTTAGAGCTATTGTTGATTCTGACATCATAATAGATTATGACTTTGTCCTTCATGACTTTGACAGTCCAAGTGGTTCTAATAATGAAGCACCATTAGAAACTGCACTAAGTTTCGTCAGGAAGAACAAGAAAAAAGCAAGACAGTCTGTGGATTGTCCCTTCTATCTTAGTCAAGTTTTTGGTAGTAAAGATTATATAAGGCTCATGGTAATAAACTTTCAATTGAATATCATAAATAATGATAAAGATATATTTCATGTGGTGTGTTTGGGAATAAATCCAAATCTAGGTAGGTGTGAAAGTAACAAGGAAATGACAGAATAATGATCTCTGCTAGTGGGTACTTCTAAGTCTATAAAGTCCATATTTAAAAGAAATATCCCCAAACCCATTTGCTCTTGGATATTACATATAACAAACCTAGAAAAAAGAAGGGTTGGGTTGTTAAAACTTCAATCAATGAACACCAATGTCTGCAAACAAGAAATGTCAAGTTATGCATCATAAGTTGGTTGGACGAAGAGATTGAGCCAACCATAAGAGTAAACCCTAGCATACCACTAAGAGCTCTACAAGAGTTGATGATGATAAATTCCAGGTTCAGGTCACTTCGTAGAAAATTTTTAGGGCTAAGATGCTTGTAACAAAGACAGTTCAAGTAGTTATAAAGCTCAATATGAAATCCTTATGAACTATTATTAAGAGCTTATTAGATCTACTCTTGGTTATATTAATATAAATTCTAAATGTAAGAATTAATATTTTTTGAATTTATATTGTACTATTATATCTAATTTATACTTATGTTTAATTGTGATGATTGATGTTGAAAGAGAATGTAGCTCGAGCAGTCAAACAAGGCAGTTTAGAAGTATTTACATATGCTTAGGTGGTTTGAAGGTAGGCTTTAAGATTTGTGGGAGAGAGCTACCCGGATTGGATGGTTGTTTCATGAAAGGGCCTTATCCAGGTCAGATTTTAACAGCAGTTAGAGTGGACAAAAACAATAGGATTTATCCTCATACTTATTCAATCATTGAATCTGAAAGTGCAAGTTCATGGACTTGGTTTTTAGAGTGTTTAGGAGATGATCTTTGTCTCTCATCTAACTCTAATTTTACATTTATCAGCGAAAGACAAAAGGTATGCACTTGTTTTTTGTTACGTATTCATGTATTTTATAATTACTCTTGTTTTTGTTTCCATTGTAGGGCATAATTCCTGCTAAAGTAAAGTGTTTCCAAGTGTTGCGCATAGATTATGTCTTTGGCATATTCATGAGAACATGAAACAAAAGTGGAGGGGACAATTATAGAAAGAGATTGGTTGGAAGTCTGCAAGTTCGACCACAACACAAGGATTTGATAGGGTTATGAATGAAGTTTTAAAATAAGATAAGACAACACATGATTAGTTAAAATCAATTCCCCCAAGAGACTAGTCAAGATCTTATTTCAGTGGTAAGTTGACTCTAATCTTATATTGTTAATTTCTATCTAATGTAATGGAATTTTTAATCCTATGCACGCAGAAAAAATTGTGATGTATTGTTGAATTAATTTACGTGTGGTTTTCAATAGGCAACTAGTAAGGGGGAGGGACAAGCCTATCATCACTTGTCTAGGGTTCATTAGAGAATACATAATGAAAAGAATTATGGTTGTACATAGTATATTGCAAAGTCTCCAGGACCTCTAACATCTATTGTTACCGGGATATTTGAACAAATCAAGACCAATGCCACACATTACACTATCATTTGGAATGGGTTTTCTAAGAATCAAGTTAGTGTTTTGAACATGACCCATGTGTCATTGTTATGGACCAAAAGAGTTGCTCATATAGAAAATAGGAGTTGATCGGGATACCATGCAAGCATGTGGTGACATGTATTTGAAATATGGCTATGAATGTTATTGGTGATGGTAATGCAAGGAAAAGGGTTGATCAAGATTGTTAGTTAGAAGCTTGGAAAAACATTTATGCAAATACCATAGACCCACTCAATGGTAAGAACTTGTGGACAAAATCATAATGCTCTACTAACTTAACTACTCCAAAGCATCACATACAAGTCGGAAGACCAACCAAAAAAGGAAAAAGTCAGTTGGGGAGGTATTTAGTTAACCAAAACAATTTCTAAAGTAGGAAGATGCCAAAGAAGGGTTACTCAGTTACTTGCGATAAGTGCAAGGAAAAAAGACACACCAAGAGAACTGCAAGAGGATTGAGGGGTTTGGTTACTTAAAACACAACACACAATGAGGAGAGATTGAATTAGAACACTTAACAGATCAAATAGGGAACTAGAAACTAGTTGCAATGAAACTAAGAAACACAAGTAACTAAGAGACAAAACAAGAACAAACAACACAAGTGTTTGGTTTTCAAGAATGTTGTATATTGCTCTCTAGTTCCTTACAATTGTTTACAAAGCATTAGAAAAGATACAAGGGACTAGAGATACTTTATACTATATCCTACAGTCGGCCATACTTTCAAGGCCAGCTGGATACATGATCTAGACAACAACAAAATCAATGTAGAGTCAAAAGCCAGATTTCCTTTTGACTTGTGACTATGACATGCCATAGTTCACATCCTAATGTATTATAAAAAGGAAAAAAGTACATAAAGTAGAAAGTAACAGACTCAAGACCTCAATGTACAGTTTACCAAAAGCATGGACCTTTTCACCAACTAGTGAAAGTTGGTAAGTCAAACAGAGTTGCAGGGAAAAGGTCGTTCAGCCTTTAGGTAAAAGTACATCAGATATTAGCATGTACTCAAAAGTCTTCGAAAGAAATCTGTCTTCATAAACTGGCTTCGGAAGATTTTGTCTCTGAAGCTTCAAAAGACTTCATATTTGGCTTCAGAAGATATTGGTTTAGGCTTTGGAAGATTTCACTCTTAGAATATTTTTCTAATCAAGAATGTGAAACTTACGAAGCATTCTACTTTAGCACTTTATGCATGCATGCAAGACAACTTGTTTGGATGTTTTGGGTTGCATCAGCCTTGGATGAAACCTTACAAACTCCCCCTAGGTTGATGCTACAAAAACACTTGAAGACATCAAATATTGACAGTTCTCATCATGATGATGACCATGCATTTCTTCTGGATCACTCAGACTCTTATAATGTCTTCTCATCTCAAAGTGATCATGCAGAGGTAGATTGAACATTTCTTTCCATGTGTATACATCTTTAACACCTTGATATCCGATGACATTCCATCTTTCTGGAATAGTAGAGTAAGTTCGTGATAAGATGTGTCTTCCTGATGCAAAAGGAGCTACTTAGATTGGAGTTGGTTGAGCTTTCTCTTGTTGCACATCCTCCGAATGTTCTGACTCATCTTGTGGTTTGGAGATGAATGCCTCTTTCTTCATCTTCTTTGAGTTTGGTTTAGATGCCATCCTTATTCTCCTCTTTGAATCTTTTAATTGGTAAGACTGGCCTACAACACCTTGTTGATCATCTTTGTCTTTCTTAGTTGGGTCTTCCACTCTCACAAGTTCAGATTGAGAGAGGACAAATCCTTGTTGGGGATAAGAAGTAGAAGCTTTTTGAGACTCAACAGGAGGTCCAGGTTGTGTTTTCTCAAAAGGTTCAACCTTAACCTCCTCTTCTTGAGGGACCTAACTTGGTGGGGAGTATAAGTCAACAAGTTCTCCTCTTTTGATCTTCTACTTGATCACCCTTATATGCACATCCATAGTAGATAGAGACATCGAGCCAAGTCTCCTTCTTGAGAATCCATACAGCTTTAAGAAGCTCATCATCCTCTGCCTATCAGTAGACTTCTTCATGTTTTTTGGATGATGGCTCTTTCCTTTGTAGCCTCTTCTCTCATCTTTTTCTTTGTTGTCTTTCTCTCTTTGAGTACTTCAAGTTCAAGCTTCTTAAGATACTCAAACTCTATGTACTCAAAGGACAATGGAAGGCGTGCAGCTACCTGATATGGGTCTGTGGCACTTAAGTGGTTAATCATATTTATCCTATCAGTTTCTTTGTCTACCAGAAGTTCTTGTGAAGCCACAACCTCTTGTGCAAAACTTTCTTGAACTAGGGAGAGGGTAGGAACATGTTTATAGAGTCTTTTCAGTCTCTTTTCCTCTTTGATTTGAAGAAGCAATCTTGCATCCTCAGCTTGTTTCCTATCTTTTGACAATTCAACGTCATCCACTTTATTCAGTTCTTCTAAGGGGAGGGAGATGATATTATCAATATCATAGTTTCTGGTCTGTAAGTAGTTTATCATGACTGCTCTTAACTCATCATCCTGAGTATTTGGCATGGGAGCAGCCTTGACTGCAACTTCCATGAAGCCAGCAGACCTAGTAGAGGAACTTTCTTCCCTTAGCTTTCTTTTCCTCTATTTCTCCTCCTCATCAATCTCCCCAGGAGTCATTTTCCTTTTCCCTTTGTCACTCACAGACCTTTTTGACTTAGGGTGGAGAGAGCTTTGGCCATCATAGCTTGGTGTAGTCTCCAAGCTCTAGCCAGAGAGAGATTGAGATGCACCTTCACCAGCAGGTGTCTCATCAAGGGAATGGACTTCTGAAGTAGTTGTAGGAGTGACAAGGCTCTCAGGTTCAATCATTAGGCCTTCAGTTAAGGTTATCCCTTTGAAGGTAATCTTAGGGTCTGCCTTAATATCCAGTTGACCAATGGCATTTCTTGATTGCCTCTGTCTCCTTCTAAGGCTGAACTCTTTAGTAATCCTATCTTGAATCCTTTGAGACAACTTGTCAGTTTGTCTAGATTGGCTTGGATTGTCAAGTGGCATATTCATAAGGTCAAGACCTTCATAGTAGTTTAAATTCTAAACATTGAAGACCTCTTGTTGCCTTTGAACTCTTTGAAGAATAAGGGCTCTTATGTTAGCATCATATATCCACCCTATGAGGTAGTTGGAAGTTCCTTCAGGTGGAGATCACACTGCCCTTGGTATACCTTCCTCAAAAAGACTCTGAATGAAGGATTCTATAGATTCCACATCAATGTGAACTTGAGGAAGTTTCTAAGTATGGACAGTTGCAAGTGAAGATGGTGAGTCCTCAAAGTCCATGTTGTGCGAAGATCTCCCATATTCTGTAATTGGAATGACTTTCTCCCACTTTTTGGTAGCATCACCCTCTTGCATAGGTGAGCTAGGAGTTAGGTCAATCACATTTACAGGTTCTTGTACTCCTGGTTGAGCTCTTCTTAAAGGTCTCTAAGCTAGTTTCTCCCTGAGATAAGAAATCTCACGTTGTTGATCATTGACCCAATTTTGTAAGGTAGTCACTTGAGATTCAACGTGACTAACCTTAGAGACTAGGTAGGTGCATGTTTTTGTTAGTTTTTACACCTTTAGTCTCAGATTCCCCTCCTCTTCATCAGTTGACTCATTGAGGGATAAGATAATCGGACCAAAGTCCTTAGTCTCACCACCATGATGTTCTTGGCTGCAGGATTTCCTCTGCTCACCGACTACTTCAGATGGAGTATCAGTGGGTTGAGTTGCCATGGTTGAGGTCTTAAAGATGTAATCACTTGCAGAAGTGAGAGCCTCTTCCATATTGACTTTCTGAGCAAATTCAGGAACATCCACCTCAGTAGTAGGTAGATGATGTGGGCTGGACAAGGGAAAAGCAGGAGCACTCATCTCTCTATGAGTGGGGGGAGAGAAGAGAGAATCATAATACTCACTAAATCCTAAGTCCTCATCATCATAGAAATCAAGGGTAGGGATTGGTTGGTTGAGATCTAAAGGCTAGGGATTGTAACTTTCCCCTGAAGGTTATTCACTAGAGTGTTGAGACTTTGAGTGAAGGCTTAAGGCTGTTGGGCTAGTGAGCTCATCAGGCTGAGCATTAGGAACCTCAGCAGTTATCACACCCCGACCGACGGCGAAATCATCAAGGCGGACGAATGTGAAACGATTGTTTATAGGACATAGAACTAAAGAAGTGGAATAATATTAAATAACATTTTTCAATCAACAATACTAGACAATTAAGTCATAACAATACAACGAAGATATAAACAAGAACATAAGATATTTAATTAACTAAGTCCAAGTCCTATATGAGCAAGAAGAATCTCTCAAGTAGCAATCCTAAAATATGTTAAAAATAAAGGGTCAACTTTGAAAGTTGGTGAGTATCCATAAGTTAAACATACACACACACATACACACTATATATATATATATATATATATATATAAGATTTACAAGTAGAAATTCATGTCAATGGTTATAAATTATACAAGTTTATAGAACACATATAACTACAATCAAACCTTGACCAAGATTAAGATTACAAGTTTATAACAATTAGCTAAGTGTACTTGTTTCCCATGATAATCAAGTCATACATCATCAGGAGCCGGGAATATATCGGCTTTAGCACCAAATAGACTTGTCAGGCCCATAGATCTATGATATCGTCAGGCTAACAATAGTTAATAATTTTCAACATGTAATATTTCTCATATAACACTCACAATAATACAAATAACCATGACGAAAAGTAAAGATGAATTGCAGTGTGTTACAAGTATAAAAATTTTACAAGTGTAAGTTGATAAGGTTCACATGTTTCACCCTAAAAAGTGTGAAATAAAGTAAAAAGAGGGCATGGAAAACTCATAAGTATAATGATGGTTGTACAATACATAAGAAAGCTTGGTTGTTAAGAGTCAAAGGTGATATCCTAAATGATAAAAGAAAACAATAACTTGTGGTCAGAATTCATTACAAGAAATTAGAATGTTTAGGGAATGCTAAAAAGAGAAAGGTAGATTGAAAAATGATTATTGCACCAATTTCAGATTCTGGACAGAATGTTTGGTACGTGTTTGAACTGGTTTAAAAGATAGAAAACGGTTTTATAAAATTATAAAAATTTATAGTTGACTAGGTCAGAGTCTTCCAGACAACTTTCAATAGAAACATCTTTATGAAAAGACCCGTAAATAATACAAAACAACAGCACGAGACAGAAGGTGCTGAAATGTGCACTTATCTTGGGAAGGTTGTTGTTGAGTCGTCCAATTGAGTTTGAAGACGTGTAAACTGTCATTAAAAGGTTTATTCGATGAACTTAATATTTGAGTTGAGTTTACTCAAATTTAGTTTGTAGTGACCAAGTTATAGTTAGTTTAAGTCAGACTATATTCTACCAAATATGTAGTAATGCACTTATGTACACTTTTAAATGTGTTAAAGCATGAAACAGGTTAGAACAAATTTATTATGTCGATATATTATATATTAGACTTCACTGCAGTATATAAAAATATTGCAAGACTTAGGCATAATCTTGTGGAATAACCGAATACAGCGGCATAGGCGTCCATATACAAACGGGATTCTTTATTTATGTTAGCTTGATTTAGGAATGTTAGTGATTATTATAAGATTAGTGAATGTTAGAAGGTTAATGATAAAATGACAAATGAGATTTATTCGAAGAAAGAATAAAAGTAAGAACATAAAGACATGAGAATAATTGGATGTTAGGATGAATAAAACAATATAGAAATACATAATATAAGAATAATATAAGATTACCTTAGTATTAGAAACTTCTTGAAATTACTTTTAAAAGAAAATTCTTGAAAATGATTATAACTAATGGATGATAAAAGGTTTGTGTGAGAGATTTTTACAGAATGAGAAAATAAAAAGTGAGTCCTAAAGCTTGCTTTTATAGTTGAGGTTAGAAGTGGATTATCAATGGTGTTAATAGTGAATTCTAAGTATTTCAAAAGGGGCTTATGATTAGAATATAAAATAAATATAAAATTAAATAATATACATAAATAAAATAATAATTACAATTTAAACTATAAAATTTTGAAGACTCTAATTTTAATTAAACAACTTTTTATTAAATTTTTATAGACATTATAAATCTTACAAGAACTTGTAGTTTATTATTTATTTTAGTTGAATATTTTAAAATCTTATAAATATTAATAACCTCTTAATATTTATTAAATTTATTTTATAAATAATAGAATTTAAGGTAAATTGATTAAGTGACATATTTATTGTTTTTTGGAATATATATATAAATAAAATGACTAAATAATGAATTTGATTTACAAGATTGATTCAAACAGGTTTGGGTTTCGGTTTATACTTTGAAAATGGGCACATGTTACAGCCTCTTCTACTTTAAGAAATTACATCCTGAAATTTAATCATAATAAGATTGTTTTCAAAGAAATGAGGAGACTTGAATTTCATTTCGTTTTCTCTTGTGAACGCTTGGGAATGTTTAAACTCAATGAGTTGGATTATGGTGTTTTGCTACGTTTAAGTTTGTTCAATTTCATAATTCAAGACTTAATAGGTTTTTTGACAAAGTGAATTAAAATCATCAATTTGATTAGTCTTTTGGCTAATAAGCTTATTCATTTAAGATGATCCAAGATGATTAGGAAGGTTTGGTCATGCGTGAAGCACCAAGCATTAGATTAATACGAGAGTCGACTTAACGAACACGAGAAATATTTTTAACACACTTTTGGATGAGATGTGAATTCATAGGAGCTTCTTAAGAAAATATCTTCGAAATGGTTCTTGGATGATCGATTCTTGTTTACATTGTCATTGAGGTTTAGTTTAGAATAAGAGTATCATTGAAATGAGATTTAAATTTCAAGAAGGAAAATATCAATGATAATACGATAACAACAAGATGTGTCAGTGTGTAATGTTTGATTTACAAGCCAAGACAAATACGTTGACTCATCAAAGTATTAGGTCAACCACAACATAAATGAAGACATGCGTAACTATAAGCGGATACTCACCCCAAGGGTTCCCAAGTAAGGTAAACGGAACTATCAGTTGATTTGGATTTATATGAATACCTTGCCTAGACAGATCACCTTGAGATAAAAGCATCATGCTCTTCTAGCATTAGATGTTTCAAGTTAGAACATAGACTTTGACAAGACTTGAAAACCATGAATAACGATTCAAAGCTCATTTTGAAAACCATTTGATTTAGGCACACAATGCCTTATAATATAATTTAAGATTCATGTGTGCGTTGATAAGATTCAATGCATAAGAAGAGTCACATAAGGCATATCATCACATAATTAAGTATAAACATATAAAGCACATAAATTCCTATCTAAGAATATAAAATACATGGGAAGACTCATGTGTAAGGGTACTTAGTTATAGTCTAGGAAATTTTATTTCTAATAACCTAATTCCCTATAACCATGGCTCTGATACCAATCTGTCACACCCCGACTGACGGCGGAATCATCGAGGCGGACGAATGTGAAATGATTGTTCATAACACATGGAACTAAATAAGTTGGAATACTATTAAATACCTTTATTCATTGAACAATACTAGAAAATTAATTCATTACAATACAAGAATAAAATAAACAACAACTTAAAATTTTTAATTAAACTAAGTCGAAGTCCTATATGAGCAAGAAGAATTTCTCAAATAGCAATCCTAAAATATGTTAAAAATAAAGGGTCAACTTTGAAAGTTGGTGAGTTTCCATGGGTTAAACATACATATATATAAAAGATTTACAAGTAGCAATTCATCTCAAAAGTTATGAATTATGCAAGTTTATAAAACACATATAGTTACAATCAAACCTTGACCAAGATTAAGATTACAAGTTTATAACGATTAGCTAAGAGAACTTGTTCCAATGATGAACAAGTCATACTTCATCAGGAGCCGAAAATACATTGGCTTTAGCACCAAATATGTTTTTCAGGCACATAGATCTATAATATCGCCAGGCTAGCAATAGTTAATAATTGTCAACATATAATGTATCTCATATAACACTCACAATAATACAAATAATCATGAAAAAAAGTAAAGATGAATTGCATGTGCGTTACAAGTATAAAATTTTTACAAGTGTAAGTTGATAAGGTTAACATGTTTCATCCCAAAAGGTGTCAAATAAAGTAAAAACCTGGCATAGAGAACTCAATGGAAAAGTCACAAGTATAGTGATGGTTGTAGAGTACATAAGAAAGCTTGGATGTCAAGAGTCATATGTGATATTTTATGTGATAAAAAACAATAACTTGAGGTTGGAATTCATTACAAGAAGTTCGGACATTTAGAGAATGCTAAAAAGCAAATGGTAGATTGAAAGATGATTATTACACCAATTTTAGATTCTAAACAGAATGTTTTGGTATGTGTTTGAACAAGTTTAAAAATAGAAAATGGTTTTATAAAATTATAAATGTTTATAGGTAACTAGTTCAGAGTCTTTGGGACAACTTTTGTTCAGAAATATTTTTATGAAAAGACGCGTAAATAAGTCAAAACAGTAGCACAAGACAGAAGGTACTGTAATGCACACTTATCTTGTGAAGGCTATTGTTGAGTCGTCCGATTGAGTTTGAAGACGTATAAACCGTTGTTGAAAAGTTTATTCGATGAATTAATATTGGAGTCTGAGTTTACTCAAATTTAGTTTGTAATGACCAAGTTATGGTTAGTTTAAGTTAGATTATATTCTTTCAAATATGTAGTAAGACACCTATGTGCACTTTTAAAATTGTTAAAACATGAAACAAGTTAGAACAAATTTATTATGTCGATATATGATATATTAGACTTCATTTGATTTATAAAAAAATATTCCAAGACTTCAGCATAGCCATAACTTAGGAAACTAATCTTGTGGAACAACCGAATGCGGTGGCATAGCCGTCCATATGCAAACGTGATTCTTTGTTTACGTTAGCTTGATTTAGGAATGTTAGTGATAATTATAAGGTTAGTAAATGTAAGAAGGTTAATGATCAAATGAAAATGATTAAAATTAAAAAATATTTAGTAGAAGAAAGAATAAAAGTAAAAACATAAAGTTATGAGAATAATTGGATGTTAGAATGATTGAAATAATATAAAAATACATAATATAAGAACAATATAAGATTACTTTAGTATTAGAAACTTATTGAAATTACTTTTAAAAGAAAATTTTTGAAATTGATTATAACCAAATGATGATAAAAGATTTGTGTGATAGATTTTTAGAGAATGAGTAAATGAAAAGTAATGCATAAAACTTGTTTTTATAGTTGAGATTAGTAGGGGTTATGACGTCTGTTGCGCTTACTACTAATACTAGCCTCATAGGTAATATCAATCTCCTAATGTTGTTCTTTCATTACATATGTTAAGAACCGATGAGATCTGGTATCACGATACATGTGTTGCTTAAATTAGTTTTATCGTTTTCCTATAGCTATTAAATAAAAATAGGAAGAATACGCTTTGATATGCCTGACTAGATATCGTTTTCACGATTTGTTATGGTTCATGATTAACGATTTATTTATTCATTTATTAAAAACTATTCAGATATGTAAAATCAAACTAAAATTTTTAAAATCAGTTAAATAAACTTTTCAATATTTTGATTCCAGTTAAAATTCTAATATCAATCATGAACAATTTTTCTAATCCTCATAAATTGTTCTTGATGTTCATCATAAAATTTGAAAATATCCCCTTATCTTGGGATAATTTGGTTTTTGAATTTGTTTCCTAAAAACGTGTAACTTTATCCCAAAGTTTTTATTTTATTTATTTAGTTTTTTGTTACTCGGAGAATCTTTAACATCCTTAAAATTCAGAATATGTAATTATTTGCTTGAAAAAAAAACTTTCGAAGATAAGATTTTTTTTTTCAATATTTTCGAAATTCATATTAGTTATCCGTAAAATTCTCGAAAATAAACTATTGTCATAAATGATAATACCGATAATTTATCTTTTGCCTATTTTTTATTTATAATAAACCGTGAATTGATTTGAAAATATGATTATAGAATAAATTTATATCATCACAAATCGGATCTATTTGCGGCCATCCTTATCAAAAGTTGGATGGATTACTATTGAAAAATTTGACATTATATATATATATTTAAAATAATAGGGGTGTTCATTGAACCGAATCGAATCGAATTCGAGTTAATCGAATCGAATAAGTCAAATTTTAAAATTTTCAAAGTGGATCTAAATTATATTCGAATTCGAAAAAGATAAATCGAATTCGAAACTTTCAACCAAGATTCGAATTCGATTTGTATTCGAAAAAAAGTTCAAATTCGTATAAAATTTGAATTTATTTGAGTCGTATTAAAAAAACATATTTAATCGAATAATATATTCCAAATTCATTCAATAAATTCAATTTTAAATGCTCCAAATATTTAAAAAGCATAACATATGAAATATTACAAGTTTTAAATAAGTCAGAAATATGTCAACTAATCTTTAACATTTTAAATTATATATTTTTAAAACTTTTAATTTTCAATTTCTCATATGCATATTTCTAAATTAATTGTTGGTCCATTTGATCGATTTGTAGTACAAATGAGATGTCGATTTGTTCAATATCAAATACAATAATAAGATAACAAATATGAATAATACTAATAACAATCACAAAGTCAACAAATAAGAACAATAATGATCAATACAATCAACAATAACAAAGCGCAAATGTATTTTAGTGAATAAACTACTTACAATGGTCTCTTGCAACAATGATAATCGATTAGGGTTTTTGCAAAGATAGCCAACAATGATCAAAATCAAATTTATATATAGCAGTCCTAGTTTCATAGACAGTTTCGCTGACAGTGAAACTATGTTGCTGAAACTATAGTTTCGCCAAGTAGAAACAAAAGTTTCGTCGGGTGAATTAAACAACTGACTATGAGCGAAACTACAAAACTAAGCAAAATGAACAACATCTATAAGTAAACTAACATTAAACCTGTTACAAATTAATATAAACATAATCTAATCTAAGGTGAGTTCAACCTATACTTTATCTTCAATACTCCCCCTAGGTTGGATCTCACCGCCTTCACTTGTCTTTATTTGTCTAGTCGGCTCCAGTCTCTCCCGTTGTATCTGATGTATCTTTATCAGGTCCTGCAGCACCTTCCTTAAGAGCTTCAACAACTGATTCACTCTAGTCACCTTCTGCTTCATTAGCTCCGTCGGACGAGCACTAGTTTGCTCAAACTGTCTTGATAACTCCTTCACATCCATATCTAGCTCATCTTATGCTCTCACCTTCTGAGCTAGCTCATTCACCTCTGCCTCACACCTCTAACTTTATTAGCCATAGTCATAAACAAACTGGCATCTTTTCTCGTCTCCTCCTGTTGGATAAAGAAGAAGGCTGGTGCAACCAAAACCAAATCACTTAGACAAATTTTGGTGCTACTTACAAAGGCTTCCGAAGCCAAGTGTGGAGCTTCCGAAGGAAGTAGAGTTCTTCCGAAGATTGAGTGAAAGATCAACTTCCTAAGACAAACTATACTTCCGAAGTCAAAGAACATACTTCAGAAGATCAAGTCTAAGAAGTAGAAATCAGAAGACTACTTCCGAAGTATGAAGAAAGAAGAAGTCCTCAAGCCTCGGAAGAAGTAGCCTATTTCGAAGTATAAGTGGCTTCGGAAGTACTTTTTCTTCCGAAGCCATTTAACCTTCAGTAAGTCAGGGACATGTCCTGACTACCATATCTCAGATAAGACTTTATCTGAGATACCTTAAACTATAGCTTTGTAGTATTTGCTTTAGTTATAGAATCTCAGCTGGTATCAAAGTATATCTGGTTATAGGTAGTATTATATATATTTTCTCATTGTAACTCATAACATATGCTTGTAAGAGTCTTGTAACATTTGAGTTCAGAAACAATATATGCAAATACCTTGAAAATTACTTCTTGTTTTTGTTTATTACTTGTTATATTGTTATCAACTCTTAGAGACTCTACTTTCATCTGAGTGTAGTTCAAATGAGTTTGAGAAAAAATAAAGTGTTTAGTGACATAAACCAATCCTGCACCTCCCCTGCCCCTACTTTAATGTGGTTCTCACAGAGTATCAGCAGGTTCTTATCATAGAATGTGAACAACTCCATCGGGTCAAACAATCTATACTCAATTCCGTTCTTCACTCTGATCACAGCCTCCCCCGTGTTGTTATCATGGAACCACTTCTCAAAGTTTTGTAATTGTTGGGGAGGGGATTTGACAATCTAAGCCCATTCACTGTGTTTGGGGGGTTTCACACTCAGCACAATCTTTCCTTTCCCCTTTCCTAGTCCTTATCCATTTTTGATCTTCTCTTTTCAGCCTTCATAAACTCGAATATTTTCAGCCATCATAAACTCCAATGACTCAAAACTGTCATTCACTCCGCTACTGATCCCCTTTTCTAGTAATGTAGCTCTCTCACTCAAATGAGCATTAAGTAATTGCAGCACCGCCAGCCTTCTTAAGTCCCATTTAGGCAAGGTCTTGAATGACTTCCTCTTATGTAGGTAAGTAATTCTTCCCCCTCTCCTCTTTATCATAAACATTTTAAGGTAGGGGTTATACTTCCTGCTGATGATTCTCTAATCAGCCTCAGTTATACTCAATCCTTCCATGTTTTGGAATAAGGAAGTTAGCTCTTTAGTCCTTTTCTCTCTCACAAACCAATCTTCCTTCGCCATCTCAAACAAATCTCCATCATCATCACCCTTCTTAGAAACATAGGTTAGGGGCCTCTCATCAACGTCATAATATCGGGTTCAGAATCATAGTCAACCAACTGCTCACCATCTTCTTCTTCATCAATCAATCCCTTCTCAGCAGTCTTCTCAATATTTTCAACATGATTCTATCTCACCACCTCTTCACCAACCCAATCTTTCTCAAAATCAAATTGCATGTTTACAAAACCAGCCTCAACTATCTCTTCAGCATTCTCCACATTCTCAGTCTCCTACCTTACTCCAGAACCTCCTTCTTCCTCAGCTGTTGCACCAGATGTGCCCTCTCCTGCCCGGGATCATGTACCCTTATTTAGAAATGAGTATTTGGAAGTATCATTTAAATCATCTAACTCAGGTTGAGTTAGCTGATTAGGGAGGCCAACTCCAGCCTTTAGTTCATTTACATCCTCAAGTAATCTCTTAATCAATTTGTTCTGATCCACCAACATCTTGGTCATGCCATCAATCACCTCATCCTTCTGCCTTTCCCTTAACTCTTGATTGGTAAGTTTGGTTTTGATCATGCTCAACTCGTTAGCCAGAGATGCATTGAGGTTTCTTATCACATCCTCATCCAGACCAGTTCTCTCCTCCCTCCTCGAGGACTCAGTGAAAGATTAATGTTTATGTTTAGTCCTTCTCTCACCTTCTCCCTCATGAGCTTTCTTTTTGGACCTCTTCTCTTTCTCAACCCTGGCTTCCTCAGCAATCTCATGCACTTCATCCTCAAAATCATAATCCTTCTCTTTCGCGTATCTTTTCCTCTTCTTAATAGCATTAGTCTATTTCACCCTTGTCTTTTTAGCTCTTTTCTCCTTAGACTCAATCACCCTCCTGATATAGTTCCATCTCTCTTATGGGTACATGTTTTCCCAAAGATGAGTAATCGTTCCATTGAAGTCATGTCGAATAGCATTGGAGTCAGCAAAGATACGAGTGTTCATCTCTAATAATCTCTTGACCTCTCCATGTCAGGGAATGTTGGGAATGAGATCATCAATAATCATCTGAAGGAATCGAGGGTACAGAAGCCACTTGTCCTTCTTCAGTCATAACGTTTCAGCCATTGAATCAAAAATTAAACGAGCAATGTTGGCTTTCCTTCCTCTGCAACATATCAACAAAGCTTTAGCCCAGTCCAGATTTAGCCCGTTTGATCCACCTTTTCGGTGATCTAAGCACATGATAACCACGTTATCTATATCTCCACTCCTTGGAGAGAAAGGGCTTTTTGATTTCCATCCTCATATTGAACGGAGGTCCCTCATATCCCATAGATCTGAATGCATCAAACACCTCGTAGTCTAAAATATCACCTCTTCCCAAGTGTCCTCATCGAGCCTTAGCACCCTCGATATGACCTCAGTAGTAACGACCAGGTCATTTTCCAGCACCCTAGCCCCAATCCTCTAGGGATTGGATCTTGTGTCATACTCTGCTGAGCACCAAAAATCTCTGATGTGTAAGTCATATATAGTGGTGGAATGTGAGATCGCGTAGGCGATTGGAGATCTCTGCAACCAGCGTATGCAGTCTCTAAAACTAGAAGCTTTTGGATGAGTGTCGTCCAAAATGGCAGTAATGTTGTTCCTCTAATCAAATTTTAGATTCACTATTTAATCTGAAAATAAGATGAAACGCATTAGAATGTTATATTAAACAATAATATAAAAGAGAAATAAGAAAAAGATTAAAATTAAACAAAAAAACAAATTAATTTCGTTTGCCGAAATTATAGTTTTGTAGGATGTATTTTTAGTTTCGGTAAGCGAAAGAGTAATTTCGGCAGCAATTAATTATTACATTCGGCAAAACAGTGTAGTAGATTCGACTAGCCGAAATTATAGTTTAGGCGCAGCGAAACTGAAGTTTGCTTTGTGAAACCGTTAAGTTCACTCGGACAGTATGACTACACACTTTCGCAAAAAAAACTATGAACTTTTGTTTAGTTTCGCTGGACTAGCGGTACTTTCACAATAAGAACTGCGAAGGTACCGAAGAGTCTCATTCAAATAAACCAACAACGTTGCCATTAACCTTGATTAATCTATAGTCCTAAGTTCGAAACTCATTTGCGAAACGAAATCAACGGTCAAACAAGCATCAAAAGAACATGAAATCAAAATCACATGAAAAGACTACAGTCAACCCTAAAATGACTAAAGTCTTGACTGTGTGAACATGAGAAAACAATTTCGCAAATTGAGTTATATAGCACATAGTTTCGCCTGAAGCGAAACTATTTTTTCGCCCAGCGAAGATGCAATTTTGCCATTCGAAACTCTAGTCGAAACTGACCATTCAACGCGAGAAAGAACTCGCGAAAGTACAGTTTCGTCGTGCAAAACTACTAGCGAAATTATAATATCGCTGGAAACCAAAAAAAATTTAAAACTTTAATTTTTGTTTCCTTTTCTATAAAAAAATAAAATAAAAGTAAAATAAATTAAAAAAGGAAGTAAAACAAAGTAAACAAAATAAAAGAAATCAAAAGAAATTTGCCCCACAAAACCTCACCATTTTTATAAAATACAAAAGCAAACAGTATAAAAGGATATGAACGAAAAGCTAAAAAGATCTTCTACAGAGTCAAAGTTTGGTGGGATTGCTTATATACTTGTCCTTTTAAGTCCATGCTTTCTTCGTTTCAATGAGTGCACCGCAGCTACTGTTATCATGTTTTGCTTCCTTTTAAAGAAAACATAGAATGACCCAGTCCCCACAGACATTTAGCAAAGAAACTTATCATGTCCTCATGATGTTTTGAAAAATGACACGCTCTACAAGACTCTTCATCTCAGAACAACATAGGTCTAACTTCAAAAGTAACAATGCGCTGATAGAAATCAAATGATGATAGCATAGGTCTATACTTGCATATAATAGAGGAGTTGATTAATTAAGTCTTACCGATGAAAGTTTCAAGTCTATACTTACGTATAACAAAGAAGTTAATCATATTGTGCCGATGAGAGCTCCAGGTCTGTACTATCGTACAGCAAAAGAGATCATCACTCTAGGTTAACATCATATTGTGCTGAGGAGAGCTCCAGGTCTGTACTATCGTACATCAGAAGAGATCATCACTCCAGGTCAATGTTCACACATAGCAGAGGAGATAAGAACTAGATAGAGTACATCAGGGAGCATCTTAGATACAAAGATGAGAAAACATATAGCTTTTGAGATAGGGTGGAATATTTTGACGCAAAGGTACTATAGATAAGAATAACTCAAAACAGAGATATCATGTTATCAACCATTTTCGAACAAGGACTTGAGACTTTGTGAAGGCCAAAAATGTCAAGGGGATTATCTGAGTCATCAAGTTTCTTGCTCTCTTAATTAAGCTACAAGATTACAATTTACTTTGCTTTCTGGCTAAACCTATCAAGCATATCCCACATAATACCGTTAACATCCTTTACATCATCCAGGCTTCTCATTTTATTCTGAAAAAGAAAAACAAGAAGAACATTTTGTTAGTGCATATATTGTCATATATAGTGTGTTCGTCGCTTGTCGAATAGTCTAGGCTTAATGTAATACACCTGATATATTGTAAACACATGAAACTGGGTCATTCGCAGGAGCATAAGCGAATAAGACTCAGTCGTAAGACTGAGCCATGTTAATGGACTAGTGGTGCGACTGAGAGATGCGATTGGGCCATTTGTAAGACTGAACCATAAGTATGGTCCAGTCGTACGATTGAACCATACGCATAGCTCAATCGTACGAATGGGCCCAATCGTATCTAATATGGGCTGAGGCCTATATATACCAGTTTCATTGTGTAGAGAGGGGAAAAAGTCTGCCCGGTGGCCTAGGTGCTGCAGGATGAGAGGCGAGATCATGCTCGATCTCCCCTTGCAAAGAGTCATGATTCTTACGTTGTAACAAGCTTGTAATTATTAGGTTTTATCAATGAAACAATTTTATTATAGTTTGTGTTATCATTTGCCTCTTGATTTTGGTTTTTGTTTCCTTCCGTCAAGAACATGCTCAGATGTCTACTGATCAGGCGACTTCACAATTGGTATCAGAGTCGGTTACTGCTGGAATGATCAAACAACCATTCTAGCAACCGAGCTCTTGATTTCTGGATCTATTTCAGGTTCTTTGACGTTAAACCCCCTTCGTGTTCTTCGTGTTTTGCTCAGATCTTGTTACGTGTGTTGTTTCTATGTTAAAATCGAACTCGAAACCACGTTCTGATCACCCTTGCGAACCTTATGATGTCTATTTTGGTTCGGTTCATGTAAAATTCATAAGATTAGGGTTTTTGGCAGCCCTGGCGGCTACAGATCTGAAAATCTGCGTGCAGATCCGCTCATGCGAATGGACCATTCGTATGACTAGACCATGCTAATGGACCATTCGTACGACTGGACCATGATAATGGACAATTCGTACGACTGGACCATGCCAATGGACCATTCATCTGACTGGACCAGTCGTATGTTCAGTCGTGCGACTGGACCAATCCTATGTTCAATCGCACGAATGAGCCATCCGCATTTGTTCCAGACAAAAAAAAAGAAAAAAAAGAGTCTAGAACTACCTCTTGCATAGATTTGAGGATGAGCAAAGCATATTCACCCTGAGGTTATTTTGTCAAATAAGTTCGATGTATACCCCATTTTTCGTCAGACTTCCAGAATAGGTGAATGTAGTCGTACGATTTTTCGTCGGACTTCCAGAAGTCGTTGGATCGTTAGAAATCCGAGCGTGTTCTTGACGGAAGGAAAAAAAACCAAAACCAAGAGACAAATGATAACACGAACTATAATAAAATGGTTTCATTGATAAAACCTAATGATACAAGCTCGTTACAACATAAGAATAACGATTCTTGGCAAGGGGAGATCGAGCATGATTTACCATCTCATTCGGCAGCACCTAGGCCACCGGGCAGACTCTTTCCCCTCTCTACACAATGAAACTGGTATATATAGGCCTCAGCTCATATTAGATGCGTCTGGGCCCATTTGTACGATTGGGCCATGCGTATGGTTCAATCGTACGACTGGACCATACTTATGGTTCAGTCTTACGAATGGCCCAATCGCATCTCTCAGTCGCACGACTGGTCCATTAGCATGGCTCAGTCGTACGACTGGTCCATTAGCATGGCTCAGTCGTACGACTGAGTCTCATTCGCATATGCTCCTGCGAATGACCCAGTTTCATGTGTTTACAACATATCAGGTGTATTAGATTAAGCCTAGACTATTCGACAAGCGACATACGCACTATATATGACAACATATGCTCCAACACATTTAATATATAATTTTCCCCAAAATTTCTACGAATAAGTAAGACATAGAAATTTCTTACATGACTATTTGTCACTATCATCAACATATTTATTATTTTTTATGTAAAAAATGATAAAAAATGATGGAGCTGACAAAACAAAAAGAAAATAAAGAGAGAAGTATAAACAATATGTACCTAACATGGTTTGATAGAAAATAGGTTTAAAATGATATTAAACCTAACATACAGATCATTTCATAAAAACAAGGTATATCAAATATTTTAGTGAAAATATCTGCTTTCTGATTTTTGGTGTCAATGGAAATAATATCAATAAAACCCTTTTCCTGAGCATCACAGGTCGCATGATCCCGTGTCTCGATGTGCTTGGTTCAGGAATGATGAATAGGATTCTTGGCGATGCCAATGGCTATTTCATTGTCACAGAAAAATGGTGTATGGAGAAAGTTGATCCCATAGTCAATCATCTGGCGCTGTATCCGGTGAACTTGTGATCAACAACTGGAGGCAACATTGTATTCTGCTTCTCCCGTAGAGAAAAAAACAGTGGTTTGTTTCTTGCGTTGCCATGAAACCAAACAATTTCCCAAGTATTGACAGCCTCTGGTAACCGACTTTTTGTTCAACCTGCAGCCATTAGAATCACTATCAGAATAGGCATGTAAGTCAAAATTTCCACCATAATGATAACAAAGATCTAAACGAGGAGAGCCTTAAGATAATGAAAGATTCATTTTACAACCTTTTCATGAGACTCTTATGGGGCAGATTGGTATCGAGCATAATATCCTACAAAAAAGGTGATGTCAGGACGACTTGCTATAAGATACATAAGGGAACCGATCATGGATCTGTAGAGATGAGGATCAACAGGTTTCCCGTTCTTGTTAGGAGTGAGACATGTTTGAGCAATAAATGGAGTCATTTCAGAAGAAGCGTCATCCATCTTGAATTTCTTCAAAATTTCTTCAATATACTTCTCCTAATGAATGAGAATTCCCTCTGGATTTTTTACAAACTACAGTCCAAGGAAAAAGCACATCTGCCTTGTCATGCTCATTTCGAAGCGACTATGCATTACCTCCTTGAACTCCCAAAACAACTTTAGATTCGTGGAGCCGAAGATAATATCATCGACATAGACTTGTACAATCAGCATCTCACCAGCCACTTTCTTCTTGAATAATGTCATATCGATGGATCCAGGAGAGAAACCATTGCATAAGAGATACTGTGATATAGTCTCATACTAGATCCGAGGTGCCTGATGAAGACCATAATGGGACTTATCAAGCTTGTAAACTTTGTCAGGAAAGTCGGTATCCTCAAAACCTAGTGGTTGACACAAATATATCTCCCCGTTAATGTCTCCATAAAGGAATGCACATTTGACATCGATCTGATAGACTTTGAATTGCTTATGGGCGGCATGAGACAGAAAGATTTTGATGGCTTCAAGACAAGCGACAGGAGAAAAGATTTCGGTGTAGTAAATCCCTTCTTCTTGAGCAAAGCCCTAGACCATCATTCTGTACTTGTTTCTTACCATAATGCCACAATCATCAGGTTTGTTCTTGAACACCCATTTCATGCCAATTGGGCATTTGTTTGGTGGAAGATCGACCGGGGTCCACACTTTGAGTTTCCTAAACTGTTGCAACTCTAATTGTATTGATTCAACCTAGAAAGGGTATTGAAGAGATGCATGAACATTTTTCGGGAGGATTTGGGATATAAAACAACAAAATAGACAAACATTAATCAAACCATATTGACTCCGCATATGAACTCCATCGATGATAGATCCTACGATGTTATCATGTGGATGATCTTTCAAGGTTTTGAAATCAGTGGGCATGGATAGGGTAGATGAAGTTGACGTTGATAGTAAGGTAGAGTCAATTGGAGAGATGGGTGATACCGGCTGAGATGAGGTAGATATATGTGACGAGGGAAGGGATGTAGAAACACGTGTTGGTGGAAGGTTAAATGATAATGAAGAAGATGTAATATCAACTGATGTAGCATCGTTTGCATATGTGGTGGGATGGGCTTGAGGGATGATAGGTAATGGAGTTGGAGGAATGATATTTGTTTGAACATTGGAGATAGACACATCATCGTCGAAAAGTGGAAGATTAAAAGAGTTAAACACTAAATCAGAGTCAAAGAACCATGCTGGTTCAGATCGAACATCAGAGAAATTAGATTCCTGCCAATCAACATAGAAGGACTCTTGAACAATACATGTTCTCTTTTATATA
>BJCM01241070.1:0-64733 GCA_018326385.1 Flaveria bidentis | reverse complement strand
GCATCCCTAGCCTATAGATCTCAACCAACCAATTCCCAAACTTGACTTCCATACTGATGAAGATCTAGGTTTCAGTGAGTATAATGAGTCTCTCTTCTTTACCCCTACTCAAAGAGAGATGAATGCTCCTAAGTCATCTATATCTATCCCACATCAGTCACCTACAACTAAGGTGGACACTTCTGCACCTGTTCAGGATGTCCATATAGAAGAGGCTCTCACTTCTGAAAGTGATTACATCATTAAGACCTCAACCATGGCAACTCAGCCCACTAACATCTCAACTAAGATTGCCAGTGAGTAGAGGAAAACCACCAGCCAAGAACCTCAAGCTGGTGGTGAGAGAGAGGACTTTGGTCCAATCATCGCATCCCCCAATGAGTCTTCTAATGAAGATGAGGGGAACCTAAGACTAAAGATGCAAAAACTATCTAAAACATGCACCTATTTAGTCTCCAAGGTTAGTCGCCTTGAATCTCAAGTGACTACCTTGCACAACAGGGTCAATGATCAGTAACTTGAGATTTCATATCTTATAGGAAAAACTAGCTGGGAGACCTTTATGAAGACCTCAACCAGGAACACAAGAACTTGTGGAGGTGATTGACCTAACTCCTAGCTCACCTATGCAAGTGGGTGATGCTACCAAAAAGGGGGAGAAAGTCTTCACTACCATAGAACCTAGTAGTTCTTCAGAGAGTATGGACATTAAGGACTCACCATCCTCACTTGCAACTATGCCTACTCAACAACTTCCTCAAGTTCACATCAATATAAACACCATAGACTCCCTGCTACAGAGTCTGTTTGAGGAAGGAATACCAAGGGCAGTGTCACCTTCATCTACTTCCAATCATATCATTGGATGGAGGTATGACAACAACAGGAGAGCCCTAATAATCAAGAAAGTTCAAGGGGAGCAAGAAATCTTCAACTTTCAGACCTTGAACTATTATGACAGTCTGGATCTAGTCAACATGCCACTTGTCAATCCAAGCAAATCAAGACAAGCTGACAGATTGGCTCAAAGAATCCGAGATAGGATCATTGCAGAGTTCAGCCTAAGAAGGATGTGGGAATCAGGTAATGTCATCGGTCAACTAGATGTTGAGGCAGACCCTAAGATTAGCTTCATAGGGGAAACCTTGGCTAAAGGCCCAGTGACAGAACCTGAGAGCCCAGTCTTATCACCAATAATTGTTGCTGTGATCAATGCCCTTTTTGAGACACCTGCTGGTGAAGGTGATTCTCAACCTCTCTCTGGCCAGAGCTCAGTAGCTGCAACAAGAAATGAAGGCCAAAGCTCTCTCCACCCTGAGTCACAAATGTCTGTGAGTGACAAAGGGAAAAGAAAGATGACATCTGAGGAGATTGAGGAGGAGGAGAGAGAGAGGAAAAGGAGGCTGAGGGGAGAAAGTTCCTCTGCTGAGTCTTCAAGGGTCATGGAGTCTGCTATCAGGGCTGCCCCCAGACCAGATATTCAGAATGATGAGTTAAGGGCAGTCAGGATAAATTATCTGTAGACAAGGAACTATGACATTGACAATGTCATCTCTCTCCCCTTAGATGAGTTGAATGAATTGGTTGACCTGTAAAGGTCAAGGGAGAAGAAGGAGGTAGAAGATGCAGAGCTCCTAGTACAAGTCAAAGAAGAGTGAAGAAGGAAACGACTGTACAAGGATATGCCTACCCTATCCCCAGTTCAAGAAAGTCCTGCACAAGAGGATGTGGTTCAACAAGAATCTCAGGTAGACAAGGAAGAAGATAGGATCAGATAATCAACTACCTGATTGCCACAGGCCTCTATCAAGCAGAAGTACTTCTTCCCCTTGTCCTATGACTATGTAGAGTTTGATTATTTAAAAAAACTTGAACTTGAGATAGTCAAGGACAGAAAGACAACTAAGAAAAAGCTAAAGGAAGAAGCTTCAAAATCAAGAGCCATCATCCAAAAGAGCATGAAGAAGTCTGCTGACAGGAAGAGGATGATGAGCTTCTTGAAGCTATATGGATTCTCTGGAAGGAGACTTGGCCCCATGTCTCTATCCACTATGGATGAGCATATTAGGGTGATCAAGCAGAAGATCAAAAGTGGTGTGCTCATTGACTTACACTCCACTCCAAGTCAAGGCCCACCTGAAGTGGAGGTTAAGGTTGAACAACCAGAGACAACATAACCTGGACCTCTTGCTGAAACTCAACAAGCTTCATCTTCTGATCCACAGCAGGGTCAACCTATCTCTCATTCTGAGCCTGAGAGAGAGGAAGTCCCAACTGAGAAAGACAATGAAGATCAAACTGGTACTACAGGCCAGTCTTCTTAGTTAAAACCTGTTAAAAGAAAGAAGAGGATGGCTTCTAAACCAAAGCCAAAGAAGAAGAATATTGCAACCTCTTCTAAACCCCAGGAGAAGTCAGAACATCCTGAGGATGTGCAGCTAGAGGATGCTACATCAACTCTAATTCAAACAGCTCCTCTAGCATCAAGAAGACCCATCTTGTCTTGGACATACACCACAAATCCAAAAAGATGGCATGTCATTAGAGATCAAGGCAATGAAGACATTTACACATGGCAAGATATGTTTCAATTGCCTCTGCATGATCTCTTTTATATGAGAAGACATTTTTAAAGTCTGAAGGATCCTGATCACCTTATGAAGAAAGGAATGGTGATCATCCTAATGAGGACTGTTGATATCTAAAGTCTATTAAGTGTTTTGGTAGCATCATCCTAGGGGAGTTTGTAGAGATTAATGAAAAGGCCAATGCAACCTAAACATCTTAAGTCTATCCTGCATGCTACACAAGTGCAATGAAGAAGAATGCTTAGAAAGTTTCACACATACAACATAAAATACTCTAAGTGTGAAATCTTCCGAAGCCATGACCAATATCTTTCGAAGTCAAATATGAAGTCTTCCGAAGCCTCAGAGACAAAGTCTTCCGAGCTTTAACTTATGTAGACAGATTTTCTTCCGAAGACTTTTGACACATGCTTTATCTGATGTACTATTCCATAAAGCTAGACACCTTTCTGTTGCATCTCTGCAAGTCACCAACTTATATGAGTTGGTGAAAAGGTCCATGCTTTTGGTAACTGTACATTGAGGTCTTGAGTCTGTAACTTTCTACTTCATGTACTTTATCATTTTTGTAATAGATAAGGATATGAGCTATGGCATGTCATAGTCACTAGTCAAAAGGCAATTTGCCTTTTGACTTTACAATTGATTTTGTTTGTGTCTAGTCAATTGTATCCTGCTCGCTTTCAAAGTATAGCTGGCTGTAGATTGTAGTATAAGTATTCCTTGTTCTTGTATCTTTCCATTATGCTTTGTAACACTTGTAGTAGAACTTGAGAAAGCAATATACTACAATCTTGAAAACCATCTCACTGTGTATTTTGCTCTTGTGTTCTGTCTCTTATATTACTTGTGTTCTTAGTGTATTACTTTGGTTAATCCAGTCTTACTGTGTGATTAAGCTTGGTTAATCTCCTCTTTGTGTTGTTGTGTTGTAATTGACCCCCTTCAACGATCCTGCACTGCATCTTCATCTGGCAAAACTACATTATTATCCAACAAAACTACAAGTGTTTTACACTTTGTAGTTGTTTTCAGCATCCCCGAGAAAGTAGTAATTTTGAACAAAAGTTCAATAGTGCTTGTGTGCATATTACAAGCGAAATTACTCTCGAAAGTATCATTGAACGAAATTTCAAGCTTGTTTCGTGCAACATTGTCTACGAAACTAAGCTGTCTCAAGCATTTGTCTACAATGGAGGATATGTATCAGGTGGATCCTGATGATCTTCAAGAGACTAAAATTTAGTGGAAATGGAAATGCTGACACTTAAAGCCCAAAGATTTGTGGAGCGCACTGGAAGAAAGAACTTCGGAGGTCAAAGTTCTAACTCTAAACTTGGGTTTGATAAGTCTAAACTGAGGTGTTTTAATTGCAAACAGTTGGGACACTTCAAACATGAATGTCCATTGCCGATTGTCACTGATCCTAGTAACTCAGGAGTCCCACGACTAGATTCCAGCGGGAATAAAGAAGAGATGAATCCCAAGAAATTGATAACTTTGATTTCTAACTTCGATTGGAGTGCAGAGGTTGAAGAGACGAGAGAGGAAATTAATCAAGCATTGGTGGCTGAGAATATGAAAGAAAGGAAGAAGGTGAACCGTGAAGATGATTTTGGTCTATTCAAAGAACTTAGAGATGAATTTCAAGTATCTTTGAAGGTAAAAGAGGAAGAGATGGTGATACAAGGTGAGGATGAGAAGAAGCAGAAGGAAGGAAGTCAATCCACTGAGCATAGTAAAGGAAAAGATAATGCTGCTACCACTATTGAGGAAAACAAGTTGAGTACTTCGGTGTGCGAATGTGAGAAACCTTTAGCAGCAGAAAAGGTGGTGATGGGACTTCCTTATGAGGTAATTCAGGACATGTTCTTCTGCATGCAATTTTAGACTATTTGGTGTATACAAAGCTAATCATTTGTTAACTGATAATGAAAAGAATTTATAACAAACTAATGACAAACTTAAATATGTCTAAATATTTTTTAAAATTAAATGAAGCTTTCAAAGAACTTATCATTTAAAAAGAATCATTTTGGAAAGAAATGTTGAAATCAACACTTTGACTGAAAGGGTTGCACTTGCTGAATTTGCAACAAGCAAACTTCAGTCAAAGCTTGATAAATGGACAATATCGGGAATCAAACATGATGATTTATGCAAATCTCAAGGCGGGCTAGGATTAAAAGAGGTTTGGGATATGAAAATACTAAGGTTTATCCTCCTCCTAGTACTTACTGTTAGGCTCATATGCCTGTTTCTCATCCTTTTAATGATTTGATCACAATAGATACTAACAGTACATCTGCAGGTTTAGAAGGTGTGAACACTAAGCACGTTCGTGAGGACTATGGTTATGGACCGACTAGCGGGCTTGGATGCACTAGTCTTAGTACACCTGAATTGCAGCATTATGTCTTAGATAATAAATATAGTTTAAATTTTGTCTTTGTTTTAAGTCAATCTGTAGCAGACACTGTCTGATCTTGTTCTAATGATGTTTCTATTTCCTTGTTAAATAATGTGCATTGCAATGGTGATATCTCTTTTGATTGTGTTGATGTCGTGAATGATTCCACTATGAAAAGTACAAAGAAAATTAAAAGTAATTGTTTTGAAAACTTCTTTTCTCATCCGATTCCATCTTATACCCCAACTAATATTTCTTTATTAAATGAAAGCGTAGTGTCATCATCTGAGGCAAGTACAAGTGGTATTAGTACCATATGTACTTGAGATGACAATGCTTCATTTTTTGTAAATAATCATTCATTTGTAAATAAAAACAAACCTAAAGACATGTATGAGACTTATAGTGATGTAGATTCTAGATTGTGTGAATGTGATAAGGAAATATACATTGATAAAATTCCTACCTTGTTGCATAACAGACCTAGAGTTAAATCTCACTATTTTTATTATGGTAAAGATGATCATGTTGTTAAGCACTATCCTGAGCTACATCATAGAAATGTTAATAGGAATTCATTTGGGAGTAGATTGAATCAATTGGTTCATAATTTCTTTTGTAAGAAGACAAACTCTCCTAAACCCAAAGTTGTTCAAACTTGGGTTCTTGTTTCACCTGGTTAATTTGGTCTTTGACATCTTTGTAGGAGACATCCACTAAAGTTGTAAATAGTGTATGGCATGTTGATAGTGTATGCTCCAGACACATGACGGGGCTAAAGGACTTATCAACCAATTATCGAATAATCAATGTTGGATATGTATCATTTGCTGGGGACAAGAAAGGAGGGAAAATGGTTGGCCAAGGGGAGGTTTTCAATGGCTCTTTTACTCTAGAGCAAGTCAACTTTGTACCGGAACTCGCTTTTAATCTGTTGAGTATCTCTCAGATTTGTGATGAAGACATTTCGGTCTTGTTCAAGTCCAATGAATCTCTTTTTCTGAAATCTGAGATTGATATTCCAGAAGAGAAGATCTTCATGCGACTTCCAAGAAAGAATGACACATATCTTCTTGACATGGGTTCCAAGGAGTCAACGTCTACCGTCACTTGTATTTTGTCCAAAGATTCCACTTCTGAGTCTTTCCTATGGCATTGCATATTGGGCCACGTTAATTTCAAAAATATAAACAAATTGGTTAAAAGCAATCTTGTTAGGGGATTACCTTTAAAGGAATTTTCTGTGGTTGAAAAATGTAAGGCATATGCCAAGGGTAAACAACATAATAAACCACATAAATCTAATTTGAAAATAACATATCTAATTCCCTAGAGTTGTTGCATACTGATTTGTTTGGCCCAATCAGTGTTAAATCTATTGCTAAAAAGTCTTTCGGTCTTGTGATTAAAGATGATTTCTCTAGGTATTCATGGGTGAGATTTTTTACCCACGAAGAAGACGCTACTGAGGAGCTACACAAGTATATTCTTTCCATTGAGACGATAAGCAAGAGGAAGGTTATGGCGATTAGAAGTGATAATGGTACTGAATTCCGCAATCAAATCTTTAATTTTTTCTGTACTAGTAAGGGAATTCTAAGAGAGTTCAGTGCTACGAGAACTCCTCAACAGAATGGAGTCGCTGAAAGAAAGAATCGCACTTTCATTGAAGCTGCTTGTACGATGTTGATCGAATCCTCTTTACCTATTATCTTTTGGGCAGAGGTGGTGAAGTGTGCTTTAAATGTTTTGAACAGGGTATTGATACTCAAAGACAAAATAAAGACTCCTTATGAACTCTTTCATAAGACAAAGCCTTTGATTGACTTCTTTCGACCATTTGGTTGCTCGTGCAATTTACTGAATACTCAGGCACATAAGATGGAATTTGATGTTGTGTCTAATGAATGTTACTTCGTCGGAAATTCTTTTTCTCAAAAAGCTTATCGGGTGTATAACAAGAGAACCTATATTGTGAAAGAGTCTTTCTATGTTGACTGGCAGGAATCTAATTCCTCAGATGTTAGATCTGAACCAACATGGTTCTTTGACTCCGATATAGTGTTTAACTCTTTCAATCTTCATGTTTTTGATGATGATGTGTCCATCTCCAAGTCCAAACAAATATCATTTCTCCAACTCCTCTACTAGTCATTCCTTAAGCTCATCCCTATACATCAACAAATGATGCTATATCAGTTGACATTGCATCCTCATTATCATCTTTTCCAATTCCACCTCCAACTGTTTCTGCATCTCCTCCTTCATCATCTACATCAACCTTATCTCAGCCTATACCACCCAATTTACCAATTGACTTTACCTTACCATATTCCTTACATTAATCAACCCATCAACAACCCTTCAGCCAACCTTCTTCAAATATCCTACCCCTGACCATAGATTTCAAAACTTTGAAAGATCATCCCCATGATAACATCATTAGATCTATCACTGATAGAGTTCAGATGCGTAGTAAATCTTGTTTTATTAACATCTATTCTCTTGTTTTATATCCTAAATTGTCCCGAAAAATGTTCATGGAGCTCTTCAGGATCCCTGCTAGGTTGAATCAATCCAATAAGAGCTTCAGTAGTTTAGGAAACTCAAAGTCTGGTCCTTGGTTGATCTTCCACCAAATAATACCCAACTGGCACGAAATGGGTGTTCAAGAACAAACCCGATGATCGTGGTATTGTGGAGAGGAATAAGTCCAGATTGGCGGTTCAGGGCTTTGTTCAAGTTGAAGGAATAGACTACATGAAAGTCTTTGCTCTTATAGCCCATCTTGAAGCTATTAGGATCTTTCTGGCACAAGCCGCTCATAAGCAGTTCAAAGTCTATCAGATGGATGTCAAATGTGCATTTCATTATAGAGACATTGACGCAGAGATATACATGTGTTAAGCACTAGGTTTTGAGGATCCTGACTTTCCTGACAAAGTCTACAAGCTTGATAAGTCCCTTTATGGTCTTCATCAGGCACCTCGGATCTGGTACGAGGCTTTAACATAGTGTCTCTTAAGAAATGGTTTTTCCATGGCACCATGATATGACTTTATTCAAGAAGGAAGTGGATGGTAAGATGCTTATTGTCCAAGTCTATATTGATGATATAATTTTTGGCTCCACCAATCCGAAGTTGTGTAGGGAGTTTGAGGAAGTCATGCGTGGTTGATTTGAAATAAGCATGATGGGGGAGATGTGCTTTTTCCTTGGGTTTCAGGTAGCCTAAGGGAATTCTCATTCATCAGGAGAAGTATATTAAAGAAATTCTGAAAAAATTCATGATGAAAAATGCATCTTCTAAACTCACCGCCTTCACTACTCAAACTTGCCTCACTCCTGATGAGAATGGGAAACCTTTTGATCCTCATCCCTATAGATGAAAGATTTGTTCCTTTATGTATCTTACAGCCAGTCATCCTGATATAACATTTGTTGTAGGATATTGTGCTCGATACCAATCTACTCCGAAAGAGTCTTATGAAAAGGCTGTAAAATGAATCTTTTGTTATCTTAAAGGCTCTTCTCGTTTAGGATTTTGGTATCCTTATGGTGGGAAATTTGATTTACATGCTTATTCTGATAGTGATTGTAATGGCTTCCAGGTTAAATAGAAAGTCGGTTATCGGAGTTTGTCAATACTTAGGAAATTGTCTGGTATCTTGGCAGAGTAAGAAACATACCACAGTTTCTCTTTCTACAGGAGAAGATGAATACATTTTAGCTTCCAGCTATTGCTCTCAAGTGCTCTGGATACAACATTAGATGAGTGACTACGAGATCAACTTTATCCATACACCGTTGTTCTGTGACAATGAAGCAGCTATTGGCATTGCCAAGAATCCTATTCATCATTCTCGCACCAAGCACATTGAGACACGGATTCATGCTATTCGTGATGCTCAGGAAAAGGGTTTATTGATATTATTCCCATTGACATAAAAAATCAAAAGGCTGATCTTTTCACTAAAACGTTGGATAAACCTCGTTTTTATAAAATGATCTCTATGTTAGGATTAATATCTTTTTTAAAATCCTTTTCATAAAAGTATTTTGATGTACATATTGTTTATCTCTCTTTCTTTATTTTTCAGTTTTGCTCGCTCCATAGCCCTTTCTCTTATTTCATATAAAAAATTACATAAAAAATGATAGTGATCTGTAGCCAAATAAGAAATTTCTATGTCTTGTTTATTCGTGGAAATTTTGGGGGAGAATATATATATACTAAATGATATTTTTGTTTTCCTTTGCAGAATAAAATGAGAATCCTAGACGATGTATAGGAGTTAAATGGTATTGTGTCGGGATTTGCTTAATAGGTTCAGCCTGAAAGCCTTTGCTGAAGAGTTCCGCTAAAGCGAGTGCAAAGTAAACAGTACTCTTACAGCTTAACTAATAGATCAAGAAACTTGTTGACTCGGATAATCCCCTTGACACTTTTGGCCTTCACAAAGTTTCTAGTCATTGTTCAAAAAGGATTGATAACATGATATCTCTATTTTGATCTATTCTTATTTGAAGTTTCTTTGTGTCAAGATCATCCACTCTATTTCAAAAGCTTTTTGCGTTTTCTTCTATGCATCTAAAATGATCTTTGTTATATTATTTCTGGTGCTTATCTCCTCTTCTATGTGTGAACATTGACCGAGAGTGATGATCTCCTCTGTTGTACAATAGTACTGACCTGTAGCTCACATCGACACAAAATGATGATATTCTCTATTATACGTAAGTATAGACCTGAAGCTCTCATTTGTAAGACCCAATTGATCAACTCGTCTGTTATACGTAAGTATAAAACTAGAGCTCTCATCATTGGATGTCTTTAAGAGCTTTGCTTCCTTTGTTGCTTTTTGAGAAGGACAGTCAAGCAGAGCATGTCATCTGTTCAATATATCATGAAAACAGGATAGGTTTCTTTGCCAATTGTCTATGGGGACAGAGTCATTCAATGTTTTCTTTAAAGGAACCAAAACATGATAACAGTAGCTGCGGTATGCTTGTTGAAACCAAGAAGGAATGGATTTAAAGGGACAAGTATATTAGCAATCCCGCCAAACTTTGACTCTCCAGAAGATCTTTTTAGATTCTTGTTCATATCCTTTTTCTTCTGCTTATTTTTGTTTAAAAATTACATGAAATGTCGTAAGGTTTTGTGGGGAAAATTTCTTTTATTTTAATTTCATCTTTTATTTTAAATCTTTTATGTTTTATTTTTTCTTTATTTTATCTTAAAAGAAATTAAATTTTAATTTCTTTTATTTTTTGGATTCCAGCAAAATTATACTTTTGTAGGTAGTTTCGCTTGTTGAGTTAATAGCTTCGCCGGCTCTTTCACACGTCGCTTGGTCCGTTTTGACCTAAGCTTATACCGGTGAAACTATAGTTTCCCTGCCTACGAAACTATGTCCTATATAACTCGTTTTGCGAAATTATTCTCTCATTTTCGCATTATCAGGGTTTTAGGTCATTGAGAACGCATTCGTATCTTTGTTTCATAATTCTGAGTTATTGGACTTTTGATTCTCGTTTGACTCGTATTTTCTATTCGAATGTGAGTTTCGAATCAAGGACTTTATTTTAATCTAGGTTTAATCATGTCTTAATGAACTAACTTGATTTGGACTCTTCGGTACCTTCACAGTTCTTGCTGCGAAAGTATCGATAGTCTAGCGAAACTAAACGAAAGTTCAATGGTTTTATAGCGAAACATTGTTGTTATGTTGTCCGAGCGAACTTAAAAGTTTCGCTGACCACAATTCAGTTTCGCTTTGTTCAATTTATAGTTTCGGTGCGACGAATCTACTACTCTGTCTTGCCGAAACTACCTCCTAATTCCTGCCGAAATTAAATTTTCGCTTGGCGAAACTAATTTTTCTTCCAGCGAAATTATAATTTCGGCTAGCGAATCTAAATTGATTATTATTAATTTATCTTATTTTAGTTATGTTTCTTTTATATTACTTTTTAATATATCGTTCTAATGCGTTTCATTTTTTTTTTTCAGGTCATATGGCTAACTTCAAATTTGACAAGAGGAATAAGATCACAGTTCTTCTGGGTGACTCTTATCTCAAAGCAGCCGGGTTTAGAGACTGTATTCGTTGGCCGTAGAGAACTCCAATCGCCTACGTGATCTCAAACTCCTCTACCATATATGACTTACACATTCGAGATTTCTGGCGTACGGTTGAGTATGACAAGAGAGCCAATCCTCAAAGGATTACGGCTAGAGTATTGGAGAATGACCTGATTATTACTTTTAAGATTATATCTAGGGTATTGAGATTGGATGAGGATACTAGAGAGAAGGTGATACTGTCAGATCAAGGGGTATTTGATGCTTTTAGGTCGATGGGATATGAGGGTCCTTAGTTTGGCACGAGAAAAGATACTTTCTCTCCAAGGAGTGGAGATATATAGCCCACATTTTTATCATGTGAATAGATCACCGAAAAGGTGGATCAGACGAGCTAAATTTAGACTTGGCTAAAACCATGGTGATTTGTTGCAGAGGGGAGAAGGCCAACAATGCAAAACTAATTTTTTACAGTATGGCTGAAAATGTCATGGATCTGAAGAATGACAAGTGGTTGCTATACCCTAGATTCATTCGGATGATTATAGATGATGTTATTCCAAATATTCCAAGGCAAGGAGAGATCAAGAGATTGGTGCAGATGAACACCTGTATATATATGTAGACTGTTGTGCAGTTAGACATGACTCTAGCGGGAAGATCACTCACCTTTGGGAAAACAAGTATCCTCTAGAACAATGGAATTATATCAAGAGAGTTAATGAGTCGGAGGAGAAAGAGCAGAAGAGACTAGACTAAAACAGACTGAAGCTATGAAGAAGAGGAACAGATACGCGAAAGAGAAAGAGTATGATTTTGAGGAGGAAGTTCATGAGCTGGTAGAGGAAGCCAAAGTTGAGAAAGAGAAGAGATCTAGGAAGAAAGTTGATGTGGGAGAGACTGAGTGGAGAACCAAACATAGACATCAATCTTTCACCACTGAGCCCCAAGGAGGGAAGAAATGGTAGGTTTGGATGAGGATGTGATCAAAAACCTAAACTCTTCTCTTGCTAATGAGTTGAGCATGATTAAAACTAAGCTTACTAATCAAGAATTTAGGGAAAGACGAAAAGATGAGATGATTGATGGAATGACAAGCTTGATGATAGATCAACAGAGATTGATAAAAAGACTTTTGACTGAGGTGAATGAACTAAAGAAAGCTATCATCCTGCCCTATCAGCTAACTTAACCTAAGTTAGATGATTTGACTGACACCTCCAAATACCCATTTCTAAATGTGGGTACATCTTCTTGGGCAGGAGAGGGCACGTCTGGTGCTGCAATTGAAGAGGCTGGGGGATCGGGTTTGAGGCAGGATGTTAAGAAAGAGACTGAGGAAAGAGGAAATGTAATTGTAGATAATGTGGAGCAGGTGTATAAAGCTAGTTTTTTGGATATTGGGATGAATATTCATGATGTTGGCGGAGAAGAGGTATTCCCCAAACAATCTGAAGGCGTTGAGAAGTCTGTTGAGAAGGGGTTGTTGGATAAAGAAAATGATGAGCAGTTAGTCGATTATGACTCGGAGCATGAATATTATGAAGTGGACGAAAGACCACTAACATATGTAGTCAAGAAGGGAGAAGATGAGAATGATGTATTTGAGTTGTTAAAGGATGATTGGTTTGTGAAAGAGAGGGAGATTGAATAGCTAACTCCACTTTTTCAAAACATACAAGGGTTGAGTAAGAAAGATGCACACAAGAAGATTATCAGTTGGAAGTATAACCCCGGCCTCAAGATGTTTATGATCAAAAGGAGAGGGGGGGGCATTCAAGACCTTGCCAAAATGGGAATTGAGAAGATTGGTTGTGCTGCCACTACTAAATGTTGATTTAAGTGAAAGAGACATGTTGCTAGAGAAAGAGATAAAAATGGATTGAATGATAATTTTGAGTCGTTTGAGTTTATGAAAGCTGAATGGAGAGGGTCAAAGAAGGATAATGATTGGGAGACTGGTAAAGGGAAGATTATGCTAAGGGTGAAACCCCTAAAAATAATGAATAGAATAAGGTTGTCAGATCCTAAACCCCCGAGATTACAACACTTTGAAAAATGGTTCTACGACAACAACAAGGGAGAGGTAGTGATCAGAGTGAAGGTTGGAGTTGAATACAGATTGTTTGCCCCTGTAGAGATATTTACTTTCTGTGATGAAGATTTGGAGACTCTTTGTGTTAACCATATTAAGGCAGGGGCAGGGGAGGAGACCAGAAAGGAAGCCAATCTGTTAATGACTATTGCTAATAAAGTAAGAGAAGGGATAGCAGAAGTAAAAGAGTTAGTTAAGAAAGTAAAGGCAGCAAATTAGATTAGAATTAAAGTGCTTGATCTCACCAAGAAATTCTCTAAAGCTAGTGCATGGGTAGACGTAGCAGATGATGCAGGAGCTAACCAGCAAGAATTAGTGGCTGAAGCTTCTAAGGATGATGCTGCAGGAACTGGAAAAGAATCATCACAGGCAGCGATAGAGACTGGAGCCGATCAGACAAATCAAGACTGATGAAGACATGAGGTCCAACCTAGGGGGAGTATTGAAGATCATGTATAGTTTGGACTCACTTTGTTTAGATTTTATGTATATTCTAATGTAATAGGTTTAATGTTAGCTTAATTTTGTTTGTTGTTTATTTTGTTTTGTTTTGCTGCCCAACGAAACTATGAGCGAAACTGTAATTTTGATCATAATCACCTATTTAGTTCACCCGACGAAACTGTTGTTTCTGCCGGGCGAATCTATTGTTTTGGCAACATAGTTTCGCTGACAGCGAAACTGTCAGCGAAACTATGACTTTTATATATAGTTTTGATCTTTCTCATTGTTGGGCATCCTTGTAAAACCCTAATCGAATATTTGTGTTGCAAGAGACCTCTGTAAGCTGTGATTCTACTGAAATATATTTGAGCTTTGTTTCTATTGATTGTATTGGATCCTTGATTTTTTATATTTGAATACTTTGTGGTTGTGATCATTCATCTTCATCTTCATTGTTTGGATATTGTTTCTTATATTGATCGATTGAACAGATCAATTGTAATGTAAAATAATCAATTGGACCAAGTGAACAATCTTGTCACATAACAAAAATGTTAGAAATGCTTATATGTGAAGTATTAAGAGTGTGTCTTTTGTTCATTAGAGGTGAATTTTTGGTCAAGCTATAAATCTGGATAGAATCATGGTTGATCCTACCAAAGTAGAAGTCAACATGCAATGGGGCTTCCTAAACTCACCCTTGGAAATCCAAACCATTCTAGGATTACCTGGGTACTACTGGAGATGCACTGAAGTCAGAGCCTCAAGGTTTAAAGAAAGGTTTCCAAAGAGGTTCCTAAGTCGCTTTGTAGATGGAAGTGATTAATTGATAATGTTGGTGATAAAAATTTCTAGAAGGATGCTGATAGAATGGACCTAAGCGTTCCTCTGTATGTTACACCTATTGTGTGGGTGTTCCAATTGTTGATGAAGCTTTGGATGGATAAGATTTGGAGAAGCACGATGATACTTGGAATTGATAAGTAGCATTCTTCGGATGTGATGTGAAATATTTTGTGTTTTTTGTGTTTTTGTTTTGTGTGTCTTTAGTTAAATTTATTAAAATATAATATTGCAATTACCTACCTCATAATATCCTAAGTGTGAAAAGATATTATCCTATCTTCTTGTACCCTTGTTTATGAGTTTCAAAATTATAAGTGTTTTTGCATATGTAGCATTGTTGTTAGCTGCTCACCTCCGGGCATTATAGATTTTTCCAACTAAGATAGACTATTTTAGAAATCACTATATATACATGTAGGTCAAGGCTGAATCCTTTTGAGATCTTTTAGGCTTGGTGCTCTTCCCTTTACACTAGGATGTTTAGGTCAAACTTTATGGAGATATGTTAGTCAAGGAGCTCAAACCCTAATGAGAAATTAAAAATATTCACTTAATAAAAAGATGATTTGCATTGAACCATTCCTCTGCTAATAATGATCGCAAATCATATGTACATGTTTTGCTTTTCAAACTAAGAAACGTTGTTGGCGTTTTCCATTCTAAAGTGTTGGAACCTTTTCTTCTTTTCATGTCTTTATGTTATTATGAACCTCCCTTGTGTGCTTCAATAATTTAATATGTCATTTCTAATTAGAACCTCACTTGCCAATACTTTGTGGCTTGCTTTGTTCCTTTGGAGCACTAAGAATCCTTGGTTCAAAATTTTCATAACGAGCTCTTGTTTTGTAGTGTGAATCAATCTTTTTCTTGTATCTTTCTTATATAATCCTTTCATATCTCTTACTTCTTCAAAAAGATCAAGTTTTAACATCGCCAAAGAGTCATATTGGTATCTTTTGATTTTTTTGCTTCTGCACGTTGATACTCCAGCTTTTGATAGTGTAACCATTTTGGGACCAAATACAAGGCTACATAGGGTGTGATTATGGCTAGTCCTTTTTATCATCTAGATAGCCTGTAACATACTTGGCAATTCTTTTAACCAATCTTTACTAATTTCTTCCTTGACTCATTTTAATCCCTAATTAGATGTTTCACTTCAAGAATTTGATGACCATATGTTGAATGCCTTAATGTAAAGCTCTGAGGACTATATGTTGAATGGCTTGTTTGCAAACTAATTTACATTTTTTATGATGATATGTCTAATAACACCAAATCTTCATATACTGTTTTCCAAAACAACACTCATGATTTTCTTCCGTGTGATTCGTATAAGTGGCCTTAACTTTGGCCGTTTTGTAAAATAATCAATCACAACTAGTAAATTTTTTACTCTTCCTGTGGTTTAGAAATGGGATAACAATGTCCATGACCTACTAATGAAGCTGCCACGCTATTATAGTTTTAATTGGTTCTTGATTTGGACTTGTCTTCAGTGAAGCATGAAATTGACATCCTTCACACTTGTGTATCTAATTTATGTGTCTTTACATTGTCAGGTAGTAATAGCCTAGGTTTATCACTTCCATGGCAGCATAGAAATGGGATAACAATGTCCATGGCCTAAAACAATTTGTAATCATACATAAAACATTTTGGCACATTCAATTCTTAAAGTACAAGAGCAATAAGTGATGTAGGACTATAAAGCCTTAATAACAAAGTCACAAACATGAAAGAAGTGTAAGTGTAAAGTTAAGTATGCAATTCATTCTTTTAGATAAACACACTCATGCTTATTAAAACATTAAAAACTGAGTTGAGTAGATGGTATATCTTGAATTAAATATATTCTCTATATACATTAAAACTCTCAAAACTTTTTTAAAAACTTGAAAAAAACATTTTGCAAACATGGTGTTTAAAATGACTTGGAGGAAAAGGCAAAGCTCAACGAAAATCCCTTCCCATATGTGAATGGTACATTGACCTCAATGTACAAAAAACATATCTAAAAAGTGAGAAAAATGATGTATGCATTTGTCTAACTTGTAACATTAAATCAAATTAACACATCATAAAAGTATCAAAGGTGTACTGTAAGCATAAGTACACCGAAGAGAGCACCTAAGCTCGTCAATAGAGTTTGTCTAATAAAATTATGTACAACTCCACTAGAAGAATATCCTTAAATGAATCGTGGTTACTATAAGTCTTCACGAATAAACAAGAGATAACGCAGGCCGTTATGGAATAGGTGGCAGAGGCTACTAAAGATCAACATGCTTTAGATGCATAAAACATGGGACTAGAATCTAAACTTGAAAATTGATAACTATAGCATAGTCTTATTATGTCTCATACATCTAAGACCGTATGGTGGAACCCAAAAAGGTGAATGACAACCTGCTTTTTCGGTGGGATGGTGGTATAAATGGATCGGCCTCTTTATATGGGGACTCCTTGTTTCTTTGGCCACTGTTATCACTCCAATCATCATGATCCTTAGCTACTTTATCTAGATGAAATGCTGACCTATTTGGATCTCATATGTGATGTATATGTTAATTAAATGTCTATACCACAAATGTCTTCCGAAGCAAACATATGTTTCTCATAATCATGACCATTATCACATAAATATTTTCCACTAGTGTCATTTGTAAGGCTTAATGAAAGGCTGATGCACACAAAACAGACCAAGTCATTCATGTAAGTATGCACTTAGTGCAGATTAGAAGTTACTTCAAAAGTTTTACACCTTTCATTAGAAATATATCAGGTGAAAATCTTCCAATGCCAAGACCAATATCTTCCGAAGCCAAAAGTGAAGTCTTCCGAAACTTCAAAGACAGAGTATTCCTAAGCTAATGGAGTGAAGATAGATTTCTTCTGAAGACTTTAAAGAACATTCTTTCTCGGATATACTTTTCATAAAGCTGACCAACTTTTTGTTGTAACTTTGATAACTCGGCAACTTATACAAGTTGGTGAATGGTCCATGATTTTTGTAACTATACATTGAGGTCTTGAGTTTGTAAGTTTATACTTTATGCACTTTTATCCTTTTTGTAATGTATTAGGATGTGAGCTATGCCTTGTCATAGTCCCTAGTCAAAAGGCAGATCTGCCATGTGACTTTACATTGATTTTGGTGTCTAGATCAAATATATCGAGCCGGTCTTCTAAGTATGGATGGTTGTAGGATGTAGTATAAAGTGTCTCAAGTCCTTGTAACTCATTTCTTATGCTTTGTAACACTTGTAGAAGAACTTGAGAAGCAATATACTGCAATCTTGAAAACCAAACATCTTTGTTGTTCTTAAGTTTTTGTCTCTTGTATACTTGTGTTGATAGCATCATAACCAAAGTCCTGGTTCCCTATTTGATCTGTTAAGTGTTTTAAACAATCTCCTTATTATGAGACGAAGTGTATTAACCATCTTTTAAACGGTCTTAAAATTGCTATAAGAGCTTTCCAGGCTCTTGATTGTAAGATCTCACCATCTTAGATCCCTTAGTCATAGAAATGATTTAACTACTCAAATGGAAATTCTCACAAAAGATGATATGGAAACAAGAACTATGACAAAATACCCACTGATCACTACTGAAGACTTTGATACTTGGTGTCAAAGAATGGAAGGCTTTATCATGTCTCAAGACTCCAAGATGTGGAAATCTATTGTCTCTGGACCTTACATACCTAGCACCTCTTCATTTACTACTGGAGGTGGTATGATTCCAAAGGAGGTGGCTGATTATTCTAAAGAAGATAGAAATAGAGTAGATATAGATCAAAAATCCATGAGTGCCCTTCCTACTCCTCTTCCAAACTTCATCTATAAGGGCTTCAAGAAGTGCAAAACTGCTAAGCAACTATGGGATGCACTGAACCTCATGTTTGAGGGGTCCATTGAGGCAAAAGAAAAAAAGAAGGACCTCTTGAAGTAAAAGTTTGAGAACTTCACCTTCAAAGCAGGTGAAACCATGGCTCAACAATATTTCAGGTATGTTGAGATTGTGGATACTCTAATGGATTTTGGAGTAACTCTTGAAAATAGAGACATTATAAGGAAGTTCATGTCCTCTCTTCCTGGACAATGGACATATTATTGTGTTGTTATCAAGAGAACTGAGAACTTTATGTTTCTCACTCTTACAGAGTTGTATGGTATTCTTAATTGATACAAGATATAGATGAACATGCAAAATCCATTTTGTAACTCCGTCAATCAACTAAGTTCAGACCTTTACATGGATGAAAGGCATTGTAGAGATCCACATCATCATCTTATTTGCTACCCTAACAACTCACAAGCTTCTATTTCTGCTGATGAAAGTACTAGAAACTTTCTCTTCACCCTTGAAGATCTTGATTGCATCCATCCAAATAATCTGTAGTACGTGGAGATAGTTCAACAAATGGCTCTTCTCACTCACATAGCCAAGAAGTTCTACAAGAGTACATGGAGAAAGTTTCTAAGCAATGCAGCCAGTGAAAAGTTTAGGCTGGACAAAAACAAGGTGAAGTGTTACAATTGTAATCAAATAGGACACTTTTCTAGAAAGTGCAAGGCACCAAGGAGAATTGGTGGCCAAGCACAAACCAAACCAAACTACACTAACAAGCCAACCAGAATGAGAAGCCAAAGAAGCAAGCTACAGTTGTTGTTGAAGAAGGAGGCTTTGACTAGAGATTTTAGGTGGAAAATGCATCTCCAAATCAAGCACTGATGGCTGACTATGATGAAGCCAAGGTATTGGAACATCTCTATACACCTGAATATATTACTAAAGTTAATAGATATAGGTCCTATAACCTGGAGATAAGATCAGATCTTGATTCTTTGAATATCTTAAATTTTGATTTCAAATAAGTTAAAAACGATTACAAACTTAAAGTGGGTGATTTAGAGAAAACCATTTAAACTCTTAAACATGAGCACATAAATTTTAGGACTCAAATCAAAGATCTCATCACTAAGTTAACTGAGTGCCAGGTTGAGCTTATGATCTACAATGCCAAGGCAGAAAAATGTGTTTTTAAATAAAGACCTCCAAGAACATAATATCCTCATACCTATATGCAAAAGTTTGTTATTAGATTAAACAGGGACTGAGATCTACTAAGATAGCTCCTCCACATACAATCTTGTCTATAAATCTCCAAGGTGTGAAACTTGTGAAGATGAGCTTCGTAGGTGTGGAACTGAGAAGAGTGAAGAATAACCTCCTAAGAAGCGTTACTATTATCCTGAGGAAATAAAAGAAGTTGAGGATGACCAAGTCTAGAAGGAAGAACTTGATCAAAAAAGCCAAAAGAAAGTCCAAGAAGGCTCAAGAGATCAAGGCCACTTTTAACTCTATGTAGAAACAAGTTTTTATCTCTATAGGTTTTGAAGTGAATAAGACTGAAGACTCAAACTTGAACTCTAGTACCTGGAGTTCTAGTTTACATTCAAATCATCTCAACGTCATAAAGAAGGCTGATCAGTTGTGTACCACTGCTACACAATTTGAACCATCCAACTCTAAAGGTAGTTCTCACCCAAAAAGAAATGCCATATCATCTGCAAAGATGAAGATGGAGAAGGAAAGTGATCAAGTTCAATTATGTTCCTAAAGGAAGGCTCTTAGAAGGAAGAAAATAGACTGTGTTATGTGTGGTAGTACTTCTCATTTTGCAAAGAATTGCCTCTACAATCATAAAAGTACTATCCATATGATCAAGAAAGCAACTTCTGAGAAGTTAAATAAAAAGCAAGCTATTGAAGGAAACTCTTTTCCTTTTAGAAACTCCAAAATAAAGAAGAAGACAAGTGAAAACTTGCCTTCAACAGAAAAGTTGGTCTCAAAAGAAAGGAATACTTCCAAAGTACTGAAGCCTTCTGTAGTGATAGCAAGATCTTCCAAAGGTCTAGTCTCCAAAACTTCCAAAGTTGTCAAAACTTACGAAGCATTAAACGTCAAGTCTAAGCTTCCAAAGGTGGTGCGGAAGACCTAAAGACCATGTGACTAAAAGTTATTCATCAACATCAGCAAATGATCCTCCAAATTTGACTATAGGATCAGTTAATGTTTCATTGTCTTCAACTTATTTTGATAAGCCCAAGACCAACAAGGCTTGGATTTTTAAATATAACTAACCATCTTTTTATACAGGAACAACTAAAGACAAACAAAAATGTATGGATCATTAAAAGTGGTTGTTCCAGGCATATGACAGGCAAGGGGTCACTACACCCAAAATTTTGAGAAAATTGATGGATGGCCAGTTACTTTTGGAGGATATGCTAGAGGTTACATTACTGGAAGGAGTAGGGTCACAAATATTAAGCTCAAAATTAGGACAGTAAAATTTGTCAATGAGGTTGGATATAATCTTTTGAGTGTATCTTATTTTTATGATTAGAGTCTGTAAGGTTTCATATAAGGTTGATATAATCCAAAACATCCAAATAGTCTGTCCTGCATGAATGCATAAAGTGCTGAAGTAGAATGCTTCGAAAGTTTCACATTCTGCATTAGAAAATATTCTAAGTGTAAAATCTTCCAAAGCCAAGACCAATATCTTCCGAAGCCAAACATGAAGTCTTCCGAAGCTTTATAAACGAAGTCTTCCGAAGCCAGTTTATGAATACAGTTTATCTGATGTACCTTATACCATAAAGCTAGACCACCTTTCCGCTGCAACTCTGTTTGACTCACCAACTTTCAGAAGTTGGTGAAAAGGTCCATTCTTTTGGTAAACTGTATATTGAGATCTTGAGTCTATTTCTTTCTACATTATATACTTTTATCCTTTTTATAATATATTAGGATGTGAGCTATGGCATGCCATGGTCACTAGTCAAAAGGCAATTTGCCTTTTGACTCTACATTGATTTTGTTGTTGTCTAGATCATGTATCCAACTGGCCTTCAAAGTATGGCTGACTGTAGGATGTAGTATAAAGTATCTCTTGTCCTTTGTATCTTAATATATGCTTTGTAACACTTGTAAGGAACTAGAGAGCAATATAAAACATTCTTGAAAACCAAACACTTATGTATTTTGTTCTTGCTCTGTCTCTCATTTACTTCTGTTTTTAGTATCATTGTAACTGGTTTCTAGTTTCCCATTTGATATGTTAAGTGTTCTAAATCAATCTCACCTCGTTGTGTGTTGTGTTGTAATTGACCAAACCCCCTCAAACGTTCCTACAATTGGTATCAGAGCATTCTAGGCTCTTGATAGTAATCTCTCACTATCTTAAGATCCCTCAGACACATAATACTTAACATCTCAAATGGTAGCTATAACTAAAGCTGATATGGAAACTGGAACCATGAAAAAGTCTCCACTAATCACTCTTAAAGATTTAGACACTTGGTGCCAAAGAATGGAATGTTTCATTAAGTCTCAAGATTCCAAGATGTGGGAATCCGTTGTATCAGGGTTCTACTAAAACCAAGGAGAGCACGAGGGATCTCCTGAAGTAGCAGTTTGAAATTTTCACCTTTAAAACAGATGAAACCATGAATCAACAATACTTTAGGTACGTTGAGATTATGGACACTCTAGAGGATGTTGGAGTGACTCTTGAAAAAAGGGTCATTGTTGTGTTGTTATCAAGAGGGCTGAGAACCTTACGACTCTCACTTTGACTGAGTTGTATGGTATTCTTAGTGATACCACATGGAGATGAACATGCAAGAGTCATCTAGTAACTCTAGCAATCAAATGAGTTCAGCCATGCATGTGACTGAAAGGGATTGCATAGAACCTTAACATCATCTTATATGCTACTCTGATAACTCACAAAAGGGTCCTTCATCACCTTCCCGGAGACACCAAGAGAAAGCTACACTCATGGAAGCCCATTCCAAGAGACAAGTTCTTAACATGCCTTTGTGTCTTCTGATGAATGCTCAGGAAACTTTATATTCACCCTTGAAGACCTGGACTGTATCCATCTAAATGACCTGGAGTACATAGAGATAGTCCAGCAAATGACTCTTCTCACTCACAGAGCCAAGAAGTTCTATAAGAGGACAAGAAGGAAGTTTCCCAGCAATACAACTAGTGGAAAGTTTAGGATGGATAAAAGCAAAGTCAAGTGTCACTTTACTAGTGAGTGCAAGGCACCAAGGAAAAATGGTGGCCAAGCATAAACAAGACAAAACTACACTGAGAAATCCACCCAGAATGAGAAGCCAAAGCAGCAAGCTCCAGTTGCTGGTGAAGTAGGAGGCTTTGACTTGAGTTTTCAGCTTGAAGATGCATCTCCAAACCAAGCATTAATGGTTGACCATGATAAAGCAAAGGTATTGGAACATCTCTGTACACCTGAATGTATTGCTAAAGTTAATAGATACAGGTCCTACAACTAATTGATCATATCTGATCTTGAGTCCTAGAATATCTTAAAATCTGATTTCAAAAAATCTGAAAAATGACTATAAGTTAAAGATAGATGACTTAGAAAAAACCGTTTAAGTTCTTAAACATGAACACACCAACTACAGGACTCAGATCAAAGATCTCATAACCAAGTTGACTACATGTCAGGCTGAGCTTGTGACCAACAAAGCTAGGGTAGAAAAATGTGTTCTTGAAGAAGAGACCTTCAAGAACATTATATCCTCATCCTTGCATGCAAAAGTTTGTTATCATAATAAGCAGGGACTGGGATCTAGTGAGATAAGTCCTCCACACACAATCTTGTCTATAAGATATCCTAGGTGTGGAACTTGTGAAGATGAGCTTCCTCTCATAGACCCCTTGACTGAAGAGCATGAAGAAGTGATAGTGGAGAATGCCTCTAAGAAGAATGAAGAAAAGGATTCTACGAAGGGTCACTATCCTTCTGAGGAGAGTAAGAAGCTTGTGATGACCAAGTCTATAAGAAAGAACTTGATCAGAAAGAGTAAGAGTAAAGCAAAGAAAGCTCAAGAGATCAAGGCCACTTTTGACTCTAAGCAGAAACAAGTCTTTATCACCGCAGAGTTTGAAGTGGTTAAGACTGCAGACATCAACTCGATGTCTAGTACCAAGAGTTCTGGATCATGTTCAAATCATCCCAGCATCAAGAAGAATGCTTATCAGTTGTGCACCCCTGCTACACAATCTAAACCATCGATTCCAAGTGTAGTTCTCACCCTAAAAGAACTGTCTCAACATCTGCAATGGTGAAGGTGCAGAGGGAAAGTGATCAAGTTCAGCCTTGTTCTTATAAGAAGGATCTTAGGAAGAAGAAAATGAACTATGTTATGTGTGAGAGTACTCTCATCTTGCTAAGGATTGTTTCTACAATCCAAGAAGCACTCTCCATGTGACCAAAGAAGATACTTCTAAGAGTTCCAAGAAGAAAATAGCTTCAAAAGGAAAATTTGTTTACTTCAAAAGCTTTAATGATGATGAAGGCAAGTGGAAAATTGCCTTCGGAAGAAAATTTTGTCTCGAAAGAAGGGAATATTTCCGAAGCACTAAAGCCTGCAACAGTGATAGCAAGATCTTCCGAAGGACCAGTCATAAAAATTCCAAAGTTTGTCAAACTTCCAAAGTATTAAAGCTAAAGTCTAAACTTCCAAAGGTGGTGTAGAAGTTCAAGAAAGACCAAGTGACTAAAAGTTATCCATCAAAAGCAGCAAAGGATCCTCAAAATATGACTATAGGTTGAATTACTATTTCATTACCTTCAACTTCTTTTAATAAACCCAATACAAGCAAGACTTGTGTTTCCAAATATAACTAACTCAAGACTTGTGAAAGAACCGATGAAGGGCCAATTGCTTTTGGAGGAGATGAGGGTTGTTACATATCTTGAAGGGCAAGCTCACAAATGGTAAGCTCAGCATCGAGAAGGTAAACTTTGTCAAAGAGTTTGGATACAATCTTTTGAGTGTATCTTAATTTTATGATCAGAGTCACAACATGCTCTTTACTGAGCATGAGTGCATTGTTCTCAAGCCCGGGGTGGTCATTTCTCTTTAGCATATTATGCTTAGAGCCCCAAGAAAGGGAACTTGTACAAGATGTATTTGCAAGAAACATCTCCCTCAAGATAAGTTTCATTCTTTTTGTATAAAGCAAATAGTGATAAGTCTTTTTTCTAGCATAAAAGAACGTGCCATTAAACTTTAAGAACATGAATAAACTAATTAAGAATGATTTGGTAACTGGAATGACAAAGAAAGAGTTTACAAGTGATGATCATTGTGTTGGATGCCTGAAAGAGAAGCAACACAACGTCTCTCACAAGCCAAATGAAAGAAACTCCATCACTACTCCCTTATCGTGTTACATAAGGATCTCTTTGGCCCCATCAGTGTAATGAGTCTATGAAGGATCTCTTACTGTTTAGTGATCATAGATGACTTCACAAGATTTACTTGGGTCTTCTTCCTTAGAACTAATGACGAGACTCCTGAGATTCTGAAGAATTTCATCTTTAAGATCGAGAATCAATCTGATCACAAGGTCAAAACCATAAGAGGTGATCAAGGAATTGAATTCAAGAACCAAATCCTTGATACATTTTGTGATAAAAAGGGTATTACAAGACAATATAGTGCTCCCAGGACTCCTCAGCAAAATGGTGTTGTTGAGAGGAGAAACATGACACTTATTGAAGCTGTAAGAACTATGTTGTCTGACTCTAAACTGCCTATCACCTTCTGGGCGGAGGCAGTCAACACTGCCTACTATGTGCAAGATAGAGTTTTAGTATTTAAGACACATGGAAAGACTCCATATGAACTTTGGCACAAGCGGAAACCTTTCATTGGTTTTCTCAGGTCATTTGGATGTCCTTGCACCATCTTCATCTATTGATCCACAATAGGTTTCTATCCCCTCTTAATCTGAACCTGTGAGAGAGGAAAACCCAACTAAGCAAGACAAAGATGAACAACAAGGTACTGTAGGCCAGTCTTCTTAATTAAAAAGTTCAAAAAGGAGAAAAAGGATAGCTTCTAAACCAAAGTCAAAGAAGAAGAAGAAAGAGGCATCCATCTCCAAACCTCAGGATGAGTAAGAACATCCTGTGGATGTGCAACAAGAGGTAGCTTAACAAACTCTAATCCAAGTAGCTCCTTTGGCATCAAAAAGATCCATCTTGTCCTGGACTTACTCTAGTAATGCAGAAAGATGGCATGTCAGCAGAGATCAAGATGTTGAAGATGTTTACACATGGCAAGACATTTTCAATCTACATCTACATGATCTCTTTGAGATAAGAAAACATTTTGAGATTCTGAATGATCATAACCATCTATGAAGAAAGGCATGGTCATCATCATAATGAGGATTGTCAATATCTGAATTCTTCAAGTGTTTTGGTAGCATCAGCCTAGAGGGAGTTTGTAAGGTTTCATATCAGGCTGATGCAATCCAAAACATCCAAATAGTTTGTCCTGCATGCATGCATAAAGTGCTGTAGTAGAATGCTTCGGAAGTTTTACATTCTGCACTACAAAACATTCTGCACTGGAAAATGATATCAGGCCTGCTAGTTGTAATGTACATAAGAGACCCAATCATAGCCCTATAGAGATGTTCATCCACACACTCCCCCTCAAGATCAGGCCCAAGGGAGTGGTTTCTTACTATGGGTGTCTTAGCAACTTTACAGACAGTCATGTTGAACATCTTGAGTATGTCTTGAACATACTTTGACTGACTTATGAAGATGCCATCTTCAACTTGCTTCACTTGAATTCCTAGAAAGTAATTGAGTTCCCCCATGGAACTCATTTCAAATCTATCCTTCATTACCTTAACAAAGTCTTTGAAGAGTTTTGGATTAGTTGAATCAAAGATGATGTCATCTACATACACTTGAACTAGCATCAAGTCATTTCCTTATCCTTTAATGAAGAGAGTTCCATCTATAGTACCTATTTTGTGTCCATGCTTGCAGAGATATTGAGATAGAGTCTCAAACCACTTCTTTGGTGCTTGATGCAACCTATAAAGAGCTTTATCAAGCCTGCATACATAATCAAGATGATTAGGATCTCCAAAGTCAGGTGGTTGTTTGACGTACACCTCTTCATCAATCAACCCATAGAGAAAAGCAAACTTGACACCAAGTTGGTAGACCTTGAAATTCTTGGATGCAGCAAAAGCTAAGAATATCCTAACAGCTTTCGGTCTTGCTATAGGAGCAAAGACATCTGTGTAGTCAATTCCTTATTCTTTTGTGTACCTTTGAGCAACTAGTCTTGCCTTGTTTTTTATGAAAAGTACTCTATCTTCCTTCTTACTTCTAAAAATTCATTTGGTTCCTATAGTAGTCTTCCTATAAGAAAGAGGACATAGGTTCCAAACCTTTTACCTTTTGAATTAAAGCAGCTCCTCTTGCACTGCCTCAACCCAACTTCCATCCTTCAGAGCCTCATCAATCTTCTTAAGCTCTATCTAAGATAAGAAACAAGAGTGAAGACAACATTTGAATCATAGGTGCGTCCTCTTGTTCTTACCCCTGAATCAACATCTCCAATGATGTTTGAAGTGGGCTGAGACTTATGGATTCTTAGCTGAAGAATCACAACAAGTTGTTGAGAAAGATCTAAATTAGAGAAATTTAAATCTGGCATTGAGGTTTCTCCCATAATATCTACGCACTTATAAAGTGAAACTTGATCTGAAGAGTGTGTCACATCATTGATGTTGTCATCAATGGAGTGGTTGCCAGCATCAAGAAATTCTTTATCACTTTCACCACCACTATGATATTCTACATTTGAAGTTTCTTTATCTGGTTGTTAAACCTATGATCTAGAATTTGAAGGCATCTCAGATGTATCAACTGAATTTGTCATTGTTGTGCTTATAGAAACTTCATTTGTAGAGCTAGTTACAAGTGTAGCTGAAGTATTGTTACTTGAGGGTCTTCTCAGCTAAAATCTTGGATAAGGATCACTTGTGAGTAAAATATTTGTAGACCCTAATATATTCTCACAAGATTTGTAAAAACAATTGGTAACTAAATCAAGATCAAATAGCTCATCAGGACCAGAACCATTTACATTGCGTGTGTGTTCATTGAAGGTCACATTAGCTAAATCCTCAACTATCCTGGTTCTGAGATTGTATACTCTATAAGCTGTAGCTTGAGAAGAGTATCCAATGAAGTGTCCATCATCTGATTTCTCAACAAACTTGGAAATTTGATCTTTGGTATTCAAGATGATGCAAGGACATCTAAATAACCTGAGAAAAGCAATGAAAGGTTTCCTCTGGTGCTAAAGTTTATAAGGAATCTTACCATGTACCTTAACCACTAAAACTCTATTCTGCATATAGCAAGCAATGTTAACTGCCTTTGCGCAAAAGGTGATGGACAGCTTAGAGTCAGGAAACATGGTTCTTGCAGATTCAATCAGTGTCCTATTTATCCTCTCAGCAACACCATTTTATTGAGGAGTCTTAGGAGCACTGTATTGTCTTGTAATACCCTTTTCATCACAAATTGTATAAGGATTTGGTTCTTGATTCAGTTCCTTGATCACATCTAATGGTTTTGACCTTTTGACCAGATTGATTCTCAATCCTTAGGATGAAGTTTTTCGAATCTCAGGAGTCTTATTCTTAGTACTAAGAAATAAGACCCAAGTGAATCTTGTAAAATCATTTGTGATCAACAAACAATAAGAGGTCCTTCCTTGACTCATTACACTAGTAAGGCCAAAGAGATCCATATGTAACAAGTGTAGGGGATTAATGATTAAGTTTCTTTCCTTTGGCTTCTGAGATACCTTATGTTTCCTCCCATTCAGGCATGCAACAAAGTGGTCATCACTTGTAAACTCTTTCTTTGGCATTCTTGTTTCTAAATCATTCTTAGTTAGTTTATTCATTTTTTTAAAGTTTACATGGCATATTCATTTATGCCAGAGGATAGATTCATTACTATTTGCTTTAGACATAAAGCATGAAACTTCTCATAGGGAGATGTTTCTTACAAGTTTATTTTGTATTTGTTCCCTTTCCTGGGGGTTCTAAGCAGGACGTTCTCATGAGGAATGATCACCCTAGACTAGAGAACAATGCACTCATACTTAGTAAACATCATGTTATGAATCTGATCACAAAATTGAGATACACTTAAAAGATTGTATCCAAGCTCCTTGAAAAAGTTTACCTTCTCAATGCTGAGTTTGACATTTGTGACCTTGTCCCTTCCAGTAATGTACCACCAACATCTCCTCCAAAAGCAACTGGTCCTCCGTCAATCTTTTCAAATCTTTGGAGTAGTGACCTATTGCATGTCATGTTCCTAGAACAATCACTATCAATGATCCATACATTCTTGTTTGTCTTTAGTTGTTCCTGCACAAAGGAGATAATGTTACATTTGGAAACCCAAGCCTTTCTTATCTTGGGTTTATCAAAAGAAGTTAAAAGTAATGCAACAGTGATAGATCCTATAATCATGTTTTGAGGATCTTTTGTTGTTGTTGATGGAGAACTTTCAGTCACTTGGTCTTTCTTGGATTTCCATACCACCTTTGGATGCCTAGACTTGACCTTCAATACTTCAAATGTTTTACTGACTTTTTTTGATGACTGAACCTTCAGAAGATCTTGCTAGCAGTGCAGCAGGCTTCAGTGCATCAGATGTATTCCCTTCTTCGAGACCAAATTTTCTTCCGAATGCAATTTTCCACTTTCCTTCATCTTTATTTTGGAACTTCCAAAAGAAACAACTTTTCCTTCCGAAGCTTGCTTCTTCTTGAAACACTTAAAAGTTTCTTTCATGATCATGTAAAGAGTGACTTTAGGATTGTAAGGGCAATCCTTAGGAAGATGAGAGGAACTCTCACACATAACACATTCTAACTTCTTTTTCCTAAGAGCTTTCTTTCATGAACAAGGCTGAACATGATCATTTTCCTTCTCTATCTTTATCTTTGCAGATGCAGTGGGAGTCATTTTAGGGTGAGGACTTCCTTCGGAGTTAGATGGTTTAGACTATGTAGCAGTGGTACACTACTGATCAGCCTTCTTTTTAATACTGAGATGAGTTGATACTGAACTTAAACTCCAGGTACTAGAGTTTAGGTTAGTGTTTTCAGTCCTCACCACTTCAAATCCTATAGAGATGAAAACTTGTTTCTACTTAGAGCTAAAAGTGGTCTTGCTCTCTTATGCTTTCTTTGTTTTTCCTTTACTCTTTCTAATCAAGTTTTTTTCATAGACTTGGTCATCACAGTCTTCTTACTCTCCTTAGAAGGATAGTGATCATTCATAGAATCCTTTTCTTCACTCTTGTTAAACGCATTCTTCACTATAACTTCTTCAATCTCTTCACTCAAGGGGTCTATGAGAGGTTGCTTATCTTTGCAAGTTCCACACCTAGGAGATCTTACAGAAAAGATGATATGTGGATGAGGTATCTCACTAGATCCTAGTCCCTGCTTATTCTGATAACAAACTTTTGCATGCAAGGATGATGATATGATGTTCTTGAAGGTTTCTTCTTCAAGAACACATTTTTCTGCCCTGGCTTTGCTGATCACAAGCTCAGCTTGGCATTCAGTCAACTTGGTTATGAGATCTTTGATTTGAGTCCTGTAGTTGGTGTGTTCATGTTAAAGAATTGAAATGATTTTATCTAAGTCCTCTATTTTGAGTTTATAATCATTTTCAGATATTTTAAAATAAGATTTTAAGATATTCAAGGACTCAAAATCATATCTCATCTCTAAGTTATAGGACCTATATCTATTAATTTTAGTAAGACATTCAGGTGTAAAAAGATGTTCCAATACCTTTACTTCATTATGGTCAGCCATTAGTGCTTGGTTTATAGATACATCATCCACCTGAAAACTCCAATCAAAACCTCCTTCTTCAACAACAAGTACAACTTGGTGTTTTAGCTTCTCATTCTGGTTGGCTTTCTCAGTGTAGTTTGGTCTGGTTTGTTCTTGGCCACTATTTGTTCTTGGTGCATTGCATTCCCTGGCAAAGTGGCCCATTTGGTTACAATTGTAACACTTGACATTGCTTTTATCCATCCCAAACTTACCAGTGGTTGTATTCCTTGGAAACTTTCTTCCTGGACTCTTGTAGAACTTTTTGGCTCATTGAGTGAGAAGAGCCATCTACTAGACTATTTCCGTGTACTACAGATCATCTGGATGGATACAGTCCAAACCTTCAAGGGTGAAAAGAAAGTTGTCTGAGCTTTCATTAGAAGACACAAAGGCATATGAAGAACTTGTCTCTTGCAATGGGCTTCCTTGAGTGTTGCTTTCTCTTGGTGTCTCCGGGAATGTGCTGAAAGGACCCTTTTGTGAGTTGTAAGGGTAGCATATAAGATGATTTTGAGGTTCTATGTTATCCCTTTCAGTTACATGCAACGTAGAACTCATCTGATTGCTAGAGTTACCAGGAAGGAAGTTTCCAAGCATTACATCTAATGGAAAGTTTGGACTGGATAAAAGCAAAGTGAAGTGTTACAATTATAACCAAATAGGACATGTTGCAAGAGAGAGTAAGGCACCAAGGACAAATGGTGGCCAAGCACAGACCAAACCAAACTACACTAAGAAAGCCACCCAAAATGAGAAGCCAAATCAGTAAGTTGTAGTTATTGTTGAAGAAAGAGGCTTTGACTAGAGCTTTCAGGTGGAAGATGCATCTCCAAACCAAGCACTTATAGATGACCATGATGAATCAAAGGTATTGGAACATCTTTGTACACCTAAATGTACTGCTAAAGTTAATAGATACAGTTCCTACAACCTAGAGATGAGATGTGATCTTGAGTCCTTAAATATATTAAAATCTGATTTTAAAAAAGCTAAAAATGACTATAAGTTAAAGATAGAAGGCTTAGAGAAAACTAGTTCAACTTTTAAACATGAGCACATAAATTACATGACTCAAATCCAAAATCTTATAACTAAGTTGACTAAGTGCCAGGCTGTGCTAGTGATTAGCCAAGCCATGGCGAAAACATGTGTTCTTAAAGAATAGACCTTCAAGAACATTATATACTCATCCTTGCATTCAAAAGTTTGTTATCAGAATAATCAGGGGCAGAGTTCTAGTGAGATAGCTCCTTCAAACACCATCTTGTCCGTAAGATTTCGTAGGTGTAGAACTTATGAAGATGAGCTTCCTATCATAGACCCTTTGACTAAAGAGGATGAAGAAGTGATAGTGGAGAATGCCTCTGAAAAGAGTGAAGAAGTGGATTCTAAGAAGGTCACTATCCTTTTGAGGAGAGTAAGAAGACTGAGATGGCCAAGTCTATGAGAAAGAACTTGATCAGGAAGAGCAAGATAATAGCAAAGAAAGCTTAAGAGATCAAGGCTACCTTCAACTCTAAGTAGAAACTACTTTTTATCTCTGCAGGATTTGAAGTGGTAAAGACTGAATATGCGAACTTGAACTATAGTACCAAGAGTTCTAGTTTAGTCTCAACTCAACAAGAAGAAGACTGATCAGATGTATACCACTGCTGCACAACCTGAACAATCCAACTCCAAAGGAAGTTCTCACCCTGAAAGTACTTCTACTGCATCTACAAAGATAAAGGTGGAGAAGGAAAGTGATCAAGTTCAGTCTTGTTCACAGAATAAGGCTCTTAAGAAGAAGAAAATGGAATGTGTTATATGTGAGAGTACCTCTCATCTTGGTAAGAAGTGTCCTTACAACCCAAAAGGCACTCTTCATGTGAACAAGAAAGAAACTTCTAAGAGTTTCAAGAAAAAGCAAGGTTTAGAAGGAAAAATTTTCCTTTCGGAAGCTCCAAAATGAAGATGAAGGCAAGTGTAAAATTACCATTGGAAGAAGGGAGTACTTCCGAAGGACTGAAGTTTGCTATAATGCTAGCAAGATCTTCTAAAGGATTAGTCATCAAAACTTCTAAAGTCAACAGAACTTCCATAGTATTAAGAGTCAAGTCTAAGTTTCTAATGGTGGTGTGGAAGTAAAAGAAAGACCAAGTGACTGAAAGTTCTACATCAACATCAGCAAAAGATTCTCAAAACATGACTATAGGATCTATTACTATTGCATTACCTTCAACTTCATCTGATGAACCCAAGACAAAAAAGGCTTAGGTTTCCAAATGTAACTAACCATCTATTTTGTGTAGGAACATCTAAATACAAATAGAAATGTATGGATCATTGATAGTGGCTATTCCAAGCACTTGATAGGCAATAGGCCGCTACTCTAAAAGTTTGAAAAGATTGATGGATGACCTGTTTCTTTTGGAGGACATGTTGGTGGTTACATACCTGGAAGGGGCAAGATCACAAATGGTAAGCTCAACATTCAGAAGGTAAACTTTGTCAATGAGCTTGAATACAATCTTTTGAGTGTATCTTAATTTTATATATTCAAAGTGTATCTCAATTTTGCAATCAGAGTCATAACATGCTCTTTACTTAGTATGAGTGAATTATTCTCAAGCCCGGGGTGGTCATTCTTGACGAGCATATCCTACTCAGAGCCCCTAGGAAAGGGACCATGTACAAGATGGATTTGCAGAAACATTTCCCTTAGGAAAAGTTTCAAGCTTTCTGTCAATAGGAAATAGTGATAACTTTTTCCTCTGGCATAAAAGAATATGCCTTCTAAACTTTAAAAACATGAATAAACTGATTAAGAATGATTTGGTAACTGAAATGCCAAAGAAAGAGTTTACAAGTGATGACCATTATGTTGTATGCCTAAAGGGAAGCAACTCAAGGTATCTCACAACCTGAACAATCCAAATCCAAAGGAAGTTCTCACCCTAAAAGGACTTCTACTACATGTGCAAAGATAAAGGTGGAGAAGGAAAGTGATCAAGTTCAGTCTTGTTCACAGAAGAAGGCTCTTAAGAAGAAGAAAATGGAATGTGTTATGTGTGAGAGTACCTCTCATCTTGATAAGGATTGTCCTTACAATCCAAAAGGCACTCTCCATATGACCAAGAAAGAAACTTCTAAGAGTTTCAAGAAGAAGCAAGCTTTAGAAGAAAAAACTTTTTGTTTCGGAAGCTCCAAAATGAAGCTGAAGGGAAGTGTAAAATTACCTTCGAAGGAAGGGAGTACTTCCAAAGGACTGAAGTTTGTTGTAGTGCAAGCAAGATCTTCTGAAGGATTAGTCATCAAAACTTCTGAAGTCAACAGAACTTCTAAAGTATTAAGAGTCAAGTCGAAGATACGAATCGTGGTGTGGAAGTCAAAGAAAGACCAAGTGACTGAAAGTTCTACATTAACATCAGCAAAAGATTCTCAAAACATGACTATAGGATCTATTACTATTGCATTACTTTCAACTTCATCTGATGAACCCAAGACAAATAAGGCTTGGGTTTTCAAATGTAACTAACCATCTATTTTGTGCACGAACATTTAAATACAAATAGAAACGTATGGATCATTGATAGTGGCTATTCCAAGCACATGATAGGCAATAGGTCACTACTCTAAAAGTTTGAAAAGATTGATGGATGACTAGTTGCAATTGGAGGAGATGCTGGTGGTTACATTACTAGGAGGGGCAAGGTCAAAAATGATAAGCTCAACATTGAGAAGGTAAACTTTGTCAAGGAGCTTGGATACATCTTCTGAGTGTATCTTAATTTTATATATTTTGAGTGTATCTCAATTTTGTAACTAGAGTCATAACATGCTTTTTACTGAGCATGAGTGAATTATTCTCAAGCACGGGGTGGTCATTCCTCATGAGCATGACCTATTCAGAATCCCTAGGAAAGGGAACATGTACAAGATGGATTTGCAAGAAACACTTCCCTCAGGAGATGTTTCAAGCTGTCTATCTAAATGAAACAATGATAACTCTTTCCTCTGGCATAAAAGAATGTGCCTTGCAAACTTTAAAAACACGAATAGACTGATTAAGAATGATTTGGTAATTGAAATTCCAAAGAAAGAGTTTACAAGTGATGACCATTGTGTTGCATGCCTAAAAGGGAAACAACTCAAGGTATCTCACAAGTTAAAGGAAAAAAACTCTATCACTACTCCTCTACATTTGTTATATATGGATCTCTTTGGCCCCACTAGTGTAATGAGTCTAAGAAGGACCTTTTACTGTTTAGTGATCATCATTGACTTTACAAGATTCACTTGGGTCTTCTTTCTTAGAACTAAGGATAAGACCCCTAAGATTGTGAAGAATTTCATCTTGAAGATTGAGAATCAATCTGATCACAAGGTCAAAACCATAAGACGTGATTAAGGAACTAAATTCAAGAGCCAAATCCTAGATACATTTTCTGATGAAAAGGGTATTATAAGACAATACAGTGCTCCGAGGACTCCTTAGCAAAATGTTGTTGCTGAGAGGAGAAACATGACACTGATTGATGCTGTAAGGACTATGTTGTCTAACTCAAAGCTGCCCATCACCTTCTGGGCAGAGGCAGTCAACACTACCTGGTATATGCAGAACAAAGTTTTAGTACTTAAAACACATGGTAAGACTCCTTATGAACTTTGGTACAAGAGGAAACCTTTCATTGGTTTTTTCAGGTTATATTGAATGTCCTTGCACCATTTGGATAGTCACTTCATTGGATACTCTTCTTAATCCAAGGATTATAGAGTATAGAATCTCGAAACTATAGATGAGTTAGCCAATGAGACCTTCAATGAACACACACCCAGTGTAAATGGTTCTAATCCTGATTGGCTATTTTATCTTGATTTAGTTTCCAACTGTGTTAAGAAATCTTATAAGCATGTTTTAGGAAATCTTGTGAGAATGTTTGAGGAACCATATATATCTTAGCAATAGATGATCCTAATCCAAGATTTGAGCTAAGAAGACCTTCAAGCAATACAACATCAACTCCAGTTGTAACTAATTCTGCAAATTAAGAACCAATCAGCACAACAATGACAAATTCAACTAATACATCAGAAATGCCTTCAAATTCTAGCATAGAGGCACAAAATTCAGATTTAGGAGCTTCAAATGTAGAAGAAGATGGTGATGGTGTCTAGATGCTGATAACCATACCATTGAAGACAAAATCAATGATGTCACACACTCATTGGATCAAGTTTCCCTTGATAAGTGTGTTGATGTGGTGGAAGAAACCTCAATGCAATATCTAAATTTCTTTAATTTGGATCTGTCTCAGCAACTTGTTATGATCCCTCAGCTAAGGATCCATAAGTCCCATCCCACCTCAAACATCATTGGAGATGTTGATATAGGGGTAATAACAAGAGGACAAACCCATGATGTAAATGTATGTCTTCACTCTTGTTTCTTATCTCATATAGAGCCTAAGAATATTAATAAGGCTTTGAAGGATGGATGTTGGGTTGAAGCTATGCAGAAGGAGCTCCTTCAATACAAAAGGCAAAAGGTTGATGAGGGTCTGAAGGATGGATGTTGGGTTGAAGCTATGTAGGAGGAGGTTCTTTAATTCAAAAGGCAAAAGGTTTGCAACCTATGTCCTCTTCCTCATGGGAAGACTAGTATAGGAACCAATGGGTTTTTAGGAACAAGAAGGATGATAGAGGACTTGTAATCAAAAAACAAGTCAAGACTAGTCGTTCAAGGGTACAAACAAGACGAAGGAATCGACTACACATATGTCTTTGCTCCTGTAGCAACACTAGAAGCTGTTTGGATATTCTTAGCTTTTGCTATATCCAAGAACTTCAAAGTCTACCAACTTGATGTCAAGTGTTCTTTTCTTTATGGAGTGATTGATGAAGAGGTGTATGTCAAATAACCACCTGGGTTTGCAGATCCTAAACATCCTAATTATGTTTGTAGGCATGATAAAGCTCCTTATGTGTTGCATCAAGCACTAAGAAAGTGGTATGAGACTCTATCTCATTAGTTCTACAAGCATGGATACAGAAGAGGTACTATAGATAGAACTCTCTTGATCAAAGGAACACGGAATGACTTGATGCTAGTTCAAGTATATGTAGATGAAATCATATTTGGTTCAACTAATCCAAAGCTCTGCATAGAATTTGAGAAGCTAATAAAGAATTGATTTGAAACGAGTGCCATGGGGAAACTCAATTTCTTTCTAGGAATTCAAGTGAAGCAAGTTGCAGATGGAATCTTCATAAGTCAGTCAAAGTATGTTCAAGACATACTCAAGAGATTCAACATGACTGATTGTAAGGTTGCTAAGACACCCATAACAAGAAACCACTCTCTTAGGCCTTTACAGGGCTATGATTAGGTCTCTTATGTATCTCACAACTAGCAGGTCTGATATCACGTTTGCCAAATATATTTGTGCAATAAATCAAGCCAATCCCAAGATGTCACACCTTATCACTATCAAAAGAATTTTAAGATATCTCAAAGGTGCCTTAACACTTGGCCTTTGGTATCCAAAGACTTCTGACTTCAATCTGTATGCATGTAAAGATAGTGACTTTGGTGGATGCAATATGACTACAAAGTCTACATGAGGGGGATGCTAGTTCCTTGGTGGAAGGATAGTCTCATGGCAATGCAAGAAGCAATCCTGTGTCTCTGCATCAACTGTTGAACCTGAATACATTGCTACTGCAAGCTACTATGCTCAAGTGCTTTGGATTTAGAATCAGATTCTGGACTATGGGTTCAACTTTAAGGAGACTCCCATTCATATAGACAACAATAGTACTATCTCTATCATAGAGAATCTCGTGTAGCACTCAAGGAAAAAACACATCAATATCAAGTATCATTTGATTAGAGATACTTTTGAGAAAGGATTAATCAAACTAGTCAAGGTTAACTTAAATGAACAATATGCTAATCTGTTCACCAAAGCATTTGATAAACAGAGATTTAAATATCTTGTATAAGTTATTGGGATGATTAATCTTAAGTAGCTTTTCCTCAAACTTAATCATATCTTATTTCTAAAATTTGTGTGTCCTTAAGTTGTCTATATCTATCATTCTCATAAGTCCTTATTTGAATTGGAAGTAAAATTCTTTTTGAAGACTTTTTGTAGATTCTTGAAAATTTATCTTAGAAAGATATGCTTTTACCTTCAGAAGAAATTTAAGTCTTTAAAACAAACAACTATCACAGAACATTTACCTTCGGAAGAAATTTCCAAAATATCTTCCAAAGTTAAATTCACTTCTAAAGTACTTCTATGTTTTTAAAGAACCTTTTTCTTATAAAAGTAATTAACCCTTGGAAGTTTCTACAACTTTCGAATTCCGAAGCTAAATTTTCAAAAATCTTTAAAATCTCTTTCGAAGTCATTTTGGCTTCGAAAGCGTACTTCTCAAAATTTCCGAAGACAAATTACCTTTGAAAGATTTATGATTTCCCAGAAAACTACTTTTGGGCAAAAAGAAAACTACTTTTGGGAAGAAAGAAAACTACCAACATTTGGATTTCAAAGTTTATCCTATTTCATTAACTTTTTCTAAGATCAATTTCATATATAAACCCAACGGTTCCTCCTCTTTCTTTATCATCCTTATTTACTACCAAATCTAAATTTCGAAAATCCTCTAAAACCACCTTTGTTCTTCTCTTCCTTCATCTCAAAGCTATCTAAAATGGCAACCTCAACCGCAAAAATGACCCAAACTAGTCCATGCAGTTACACAAGCAACACAATCAGGCTGCTCTTTTGCACTCTGAGAAAAATCCTCATTTCTAAGAGGTTTGTCAGTTTTTGGCTCTGTCCAACTATTCTGCCTCGCTTACCATAGATCCTATTCTCTATGAGGATCATTTGCTTGATTTTTGGAAGGCCTGTCAAGAGGTCATCTTCGATGGGGAGAAGGCACTGTCTGCTACAGTGAAGGGGAGGACAATCTTCATTATTCCAGCCATAATCAACACCCACCTTCTGCTAGATGATGAGGAAGGTGAATTATCCTTTCCCAAAGAATATGTAAACCACTCTTTTAAGCTGATGGGCTATGAAGGATATTTTTCTTTGAAGACCTTCAGGAAAGGAAAGGTCTCCTCCTAGTGGAAGTACTTATTTCATGTGGTCATCCATAGCTTGTCCAACAAGCATGATGGTTGGGACTAGATTCCTTAAGATCTCTCCTTTATAATGCATGGAATGGTTCAGGGTGTCAAGTTCAGCCACTCTCAATTTGTTTATACAAATTTGCTTGCCAACTTAGACTCCTTAGAATATTATATGTTTCCTAGATATGTTCAACATATTCTTAACTATGAACTAGGCTCACAGTTAAGAGAAATAGATAGTATTCTTAGACTGGGAGAGATGAAGCCCGACATCTTTAAAATTTTGAAGAAGCCAACTCTTCGCTTCTCCGGGGTAGAAACAACCCTTGTCCCCAAAATGTTAGAGCTCATTTCTAAAGGTGACAACCTAGCAACACAAGCTAGTGTTGAACCCACACCATCTACCTCTCAACAACCAAAACAACCACAAATCACCCTCACCTACCAAAGAAAATTCAAATGAATCCATGTACAAGCTAATAAGTCTGTACTGGCCCCCATATTACTACCCACATAAGAGGAAGTGGACACTGGAGCTTCCACTTCCCCTGAGGAGCAAACCACTCCCATATCTTCAAGAATTAATGCTAAGGTTCCTCATGCTTAGTCTGATGAGCTCACTAGCCTAATAGCCTTAAGCTTTCACTCTGAGTCTCAACACTCAAGTGAACAACCTTCAGGGGAAAGCTACCATCACAAACCTTTAGATTTAAATCAACCAATTTCCAGCCTTGACTTCTATGATGATAAGGACATGGAAATCAATGAGTACCATGAGTCTCTGTACTCTTCCCCTACTCAAAGATAGATGAACGCTCATGCCTGTCCTTTTTCTAGTCCACATCATCTACCTATCACTAAGGAGGATCTCCCTGACCCTGTTCAGGAGGTCCACATGAAAGAGGCTCTCACTTCTTCAAGTGATTACATTATTAAAACCTCAACCATGGCAACTCAGCGCACTAACACTCCATCTGAAGTTATTAATGAGCAGAAGAAAACCAGCATCAAAGAACTTGATGCTAGTGGTGAGATTGAGGAATCTGGTCCAATAATCTCATCCCCCAATTAATCTTTTGATGAACAAGAGGGGAATCTGAGAATAAACGTGAAAAAACTATAAAAAACGTGCACCTATTTACTCTCTAAGGTAAGTCACTTGGAATCTCATGTGACTACCTTATATAATAGGGTCAATGATCAGGAACTTGAGATATCTTATCTCAAGTAAAAACTAGTTGGGAGACCTTTAAGAAGAGCTCAACCAGGAATACAAGATTCTGTGGATGTGATTTACCTAACTTCTAGCTTGTCTATGCAAATGGGTGATACTACCAAAAAGGCGAGAAAGTCATTACAATCATAGAACCTGGGAGTTCCTCATAGAGTATGGACACTAAGGACTCACCATCCTCACCTGTAGTTGTTCATACTCAGCAACTTCCTCAAGTTCACATTGATGTGGACTCTATAGACTCTTTTATTTAGAGTCTCTTTAAGGAAGATATACCAAGGGGTGTGCCATCTCCACCTCAAGGAACTTCCAACTACATCATAGGGTGGAGGTATGATGCTGATAGAAGAGCCCTTATTCTTCAAAGAGTTCAAAGGTAGCAAGAGGTCTTTAACTTCCAGACCTTGAACTACTATAAAGGTCTTGAACTGATCAACATGCAACTTGTCAACCAAAACCAATCTAGACAAGCTGACAAGTTGGCTCAAAGGACTCAAGATAGAATTATTAAAGAGTTTAGCGTCAAAAGGAGACAAAGGCAATCAGGTAATGTCATTGGTCAACTGGATGTTGAGGCAGACCCTAATATTAGCTTCAAATGGAAAACCTTGACTTAAGGCCCAGTGATAGAACCTAAGAGCCTTGTCACACCTACAACTACTTTAGAAATCCATTCCCTTAATGAGACACCTACTGGTGAAGGTGTATCTCAAACTCTCTCTGGCCAAAGCATGGATGCTACTCCAAGCAATGAAGGCCAAAGATATCTCCATCCTGAGTCACAAAGGGAAAATGAAAATGACTCCTAAGTAGATTGAGAAGGAGGAGAGAGAGAGAGAGAGGAAAGGAAGCTAAGGGGAGAACGTTCTTTTGTAGGGTCTGTTGGCTTCATGGAAGCTGCAATTAGGGTTGCCCTAGACCAAACATTCAAGATGATGAGTTAAGAGTAGTCAGGATTGCTTACTTACAAACAAAGAACTATGATATTGATAATATCATCTTCCTACCCTTAGATGATTTGAATGAACTGGCTGACATGGAGTTATCAAAAGAGAAGACGAAAGCAAAGGATGCAAGATTGCTTTTTTATATCAAGGAGGAAAGGAGAATGAAAAGGCTCTACAAAAATGTTCCTACTCTCTCACCAGTTTAAGAAAGCCCTATGCAGGAGACTATGGCTCCACAAGAACCTCAGGAATACAAAGAAATTGATAGGATTAACATGATCAACTACCATGAGTGCCATAGGTCTCTACCAGGCAGATGCATTTCTTCCCTTCTCCTTTGAGTACATTAAGTTTAAGTATCTCAAGCACCTTGAACTTCAAGTGCTCAAAGAACAAAAGGCAACTAAGAGAAAGATAAGGGAAGAAGCTGCAATATCAAGAACCATCATCCAAAAGTGTGAAATTGTTTGCTGACAGATGTATGTTGATGAGCTTCTTGAGGCTATATACATTCTCCAGAATGAGACTTGGTCCTATGTCTCTATCTACAATGGATGAGCATATAAGATGATCATGCAAAAGATAAATAGAGGAAAGCTTGCTGACTTACACTCCCCACCAAGTCAAGCTCATCCTGGAGTTGAGGTTAAGGTTGAACAATTTTAGAAAACACAACCTGAACTTAAAGCTGAATCTCAGCAAGCTTCAGCTTCTGATCCACAACAACATAGTGAACCTCCCTCTCCTTCTGAACCTATGAGGGAAGTAGACCCAACCAATAAAAACAAAGATGATCAACAAGGTGTTACAGGTGAGTCTTCTCAGTTAAAAAGCTCAAAGACGAAGAAAAGGATGTCTTCTAGACCAAAGTCCAAGAAAAAGAAGAAGTCAGAGTCATCCACTTCCAGGCCTCAAGATGAATCATATCATCTTGAGAATGTGCATGAAGAGGTTGTGCCAACAACTCCTATTAAACAAGATTCTTTGGCATCAGGAATACCCATCTTATCCTGTACTTACACTACTAATCTAAAGAGATGGCATGTGATTAGAGATCAAGGTATTGAATATGTCTACACATGGCAAGACATGTTCACTTTACCTCTACATGATCTCTTTGAGATGAGAAGACACTATGAGAGTCTGAGTGATCCTGACAATCTAATTGAAAAAGGATTGGTCATCATCATGATGAGGATGGTTAATTTATGAAGTCTTCAAATGTTTTGGTAGCATCAGCCTACGGGGAGTCTTTAAGGTTCTGTATAAGGCTGATGCATCCTAAAAATCTAGAAGTTTATCGTGCATGCATGCACTAAGTGCTGAATTAGAATGCTTTGGAAGTGTCACACTTCCTTAGAAAATATTCTAAGTGTGAAATCTTCCAAAGCCAAGACAACACATCTTACGAAGCTTAAAGTGAAGTCTTCCGAAGCTTCAAAGACAAAGTCTTTCGAATCCAAGAAGTGAAACATTTTATCTTTTGAAGACTTTTGAAGACATGCTTTTCTCTGATGTACTTTACCATAAAGTTGGACCACCTTTCTGTTGCAACTTTGTTGACTCACCAACTTTCACAAGTTGGCGAAAAGGTCCATATTTTTGGTAACTGTACATTGAGGTATTGAGTCATTTACTTTCTACTTTATTTATTTTTATCCTTTTTGTAATATATTAGGATGTGAGCTATGGCATGTCATAGTCACTAGTCAAAAGGCAATTCGGCTTTTGAATCTACAATGATTTTGTTGTTGTCCAGATAACGTATCCAGCTGGCCTTCAAAGTATGACCGACTATAGGATGTATAATAAGTATCTCAGGTCTTTGTAACTTATCTTTATGCTTGTACACTTGTAAAAGAACTTGAGAGAAATATACAACATCCTTGAAAATCAAATTACTTGTGTTGTTTCTGTTCTTGTTCTGTCTCATATTTGCTAGTGTTCTAAGTGTCCATCTTGTGTTACCATTTCCCTATTTGATCTTTTAAGTGTTCTAAACAAACTCTCCTTATTGTGTATTATGTTACAAATCCCTTAAACAGTCCTACAAATTGTGTTTGTGTTATTGTAATAAACTAGAACGAGATTACTAAGGCTATGTATTATTTCAATACTATTCGAAAATTGGCACCTTAATAACATAACGACCTCCATAATGTAAGAATATAATTAACCTTAGAATTTAAAATCAAGGAAACATTTGAGATTCTAAATGCTTTAAGTATTGAGTAATTAAAACCTCGGTTTCTAAAGATGACAAATTCTTAGTCTTGACACCATAATTATACTAATATCTATAAAGAAAGCAAGATCCCTCAAAATAGTTTATGAAAATCACAATTGCAGATCATCATTAATATTGATTTTTTTACTTTGAGAGACATACTTAAAAATGCATATATGTTAGTAATGGTTTGTCAACATGAATAGTAAGTTCAAACATCAAGTTAGTGACTTTTATAGACGAGGTTTACTTTGACACATTCTTTTATGCCATAAGTTGACTCATCACCATTAGCGTTAGAAAGAAAGCATGATACTTCACCAATGGGGAAGCATTGTTCATATCTAGCTTGTACATATCCCCTCTCTTAAGAGATCTAAAAGCACCAATTCCTAAGGAATTGTCATCCTGGTTTTAAGGATAATACACTCATGTTCTGTGAAAACCATTTGGTTCTTTTGATCATAGAATTAAGAAAAACTTAAAATATTATGTTCAAGCTATTTGACAAAATTCACTTTCTCAACTTTCAACTTACCACTGGATACACTACCTCTATGAGAAATGTATCCTCTGGTTTCACTTCCAAATTAAACAGGACCTCTATCAAAAATTTCAAATTATTGAAGAAGAGATTTATTCTCTGTCATATGCCTAGAGCATTCACTACCTACAATTCACACATTGCCATTTTTGTCATGTAGATGTCCTTTCACATAAGGTGAAATTATTAGTTACTATTGGAAACCCTAGTCTTGTTGGTCTTGGGCTCTTCCATTATAGATAAGACAATTGAGCCAAAATGGATACATGGGGGTTCAATTATGGTTTGTGAAGAAGAGGTTTGGGCTGTAGTATCTTCTCTAATCTTTCATTCCATCCTTTGGTTGATCTGTGTAGATAAGCCCGTTGGGGCTTAAGCAACATGACTTGCTTCCGAGGCTTCTTTCTTTTAGGAAGAAGTTATCATCCCTTTTCTTCTGAAACAGTCTTCTTCTCAGAAGGTTTCTTTTTGTTTTCTGCTTATGCTTTGGCTTGAATTCTAAAGCTATTTTCCTTTCAAGAGAATGAGTTTCTTCCGAAAGCAACTTGGCTTCAAAAACAAGTTTTCCTTTTCTTAACACTTGAACCGTGTCATAAGGTCCAAATGTGAAACCTTCCTTGACTCCTTCTTTCTTAACATTGTTTGCATAGCATGTGCTTGCTAGATTGTAGTAACAATCTTTAGGCATATGGTTGTGTAGACCACACATTATGCACTCAATGTTATTCTTTATGGGGCCTGAGGACTGTTGTTTCTTGCACTTCTTCTCATTTTCAACAGCCTTCCCCTTTGTGAGGCATATTAACTTGTTTCTTGTAAATAGAGTCAACTTGGAGCCAAACCTCAAGCCCGTTGTGCGGCATATTTCTTAAGAAGTCTTTGAATCTTTCTTAATCTTGGTATATGGACTCTAATCCCTCTTGCGGGATGATTCATAATTTTTCAATTTTTGTAGGTAAAATTACTTAAGGATGAATTTTTGGGTTAAGTCTTTAGATTTAGTAATCAAGTTAGGTGGAAAGAAGCTTAGCCATGCTTTAGCTCGGTCACAAAATGAGAAGGGAAAGATCCATAATCGGATAACATCATAGGAAACTCCATATATCTTAAATTTATCACAAATTTCAAGGAAATTATGTAAGTTTTGCATCAAGAAAATTTATGATGTGGGTGGTTGTCATTTAGAACACCACTAAAAGTAGTAGATTTTCAAAAGTTTGAAAGATTTGAGTTGTGATTTTGATTTTGTTTGTGCCCATAGATGGTCTTGCAATGCTTTAAGATAGAAGGTTTTCCGAAGTCAGATATGGTGCACACATTTCTTATTTGGCGGCTAATGGATAATCAACTTCGTTTTCCCACAACTTTTGTGGAAAGAATCATTCAGGTTCATCCAATAGCTCAACCAAAGCCATGTTACTCATGTTATATCTTTTTTAAAAATGTTTTATATAATAAAAATGTTATCTTTCTTGAGAGCTTTGTGAACTTCCATAAAACAACCGCCAAAACCTTGATTTGTTTAATAAGCTGTAGTGTATTTACATAATAAATTCTCAAACACAGCTTAAGTTTAAATTTTATACTTTGTGTGTTATATTATAACACAATAGGCATGCCTTGCTATCAAATGTGTAGTATGATGATTGTAGGTACCATGTATGATCGAAGGACATAAAGGCTCTCAATATCAAATCTTAGTTGTTATGTAGCCATATAATAAGATAGGTTTTGCTAAAAATTATAAACATAAAGTAAATAATAAAATTCTAGAAATGTAAACAATAAGATTCATTAGAAGATATCACTAGGTTTAACCATTATTGATGTACATTCAAATTTTCAAGAACGGTGAGAGGGGTCAATGCAACGGTTTTATAAGGTTAGGAGAGTTATAACAAATAGCAGATCAAATAGGGAACCGACTAAGATGAAATAATGAACACAAGTAAAATGAATAATAACAAGAACACTCAAATATAGTTTTCAAAAATGATGTATATTGCTATCAAGTTCTTACAAGTGTTACAAAGCTTTCATCAGATTACAAGTACTTAAGATACTTTATACTACATGGTACAACCGACCATACTTTGAAGGCCTAGCTAGAAACACTAATGTAGACAATAAGATCAATGTATAGTCCAAATGCATATTGCCTTTTGAGTCGTGACTATGACATGCCATAACTGACATGCTTATCTATTACAAAATGGATTAAAGTTCATAATCGAAAAGTTACAGACTCAACACTTTTAATAATAGTTGACAAAAGCATGAACTTTTAACCAACTCGTGCTAGTTGGTGAGTCTTTAGATATGGCAACAGAAAAGTGTTTCAACTTTTGTCAAAAGTATGTCACAGAATACATGCCTTCTCTGTCTTTAAGAAAATTAATCTTGGCTTAGAAAGACTTTTCTTTGGAACTTCAGAAGACTTTATCTTTGACTTTGGAAGAATTGGTCATTTGGCTTTCGAAGATTTGATACTAGCATAATTCATTGAGTTATATCAATTTTTCCATAGTACTTCACATGGGCATGCAGAGAGCTCTTTGGTTGCATCAGCTTCTAAGTGTATTCCTTACAATTTCCATGCAACAACGCCAAAAACTTGATTTGTTTAATAAGGTGTTGTGTATTTACTTAATAAATTCTCAAACACGATTTAAGTTTAAATTTTATACTCTATGTGCTCACTACTAGAAAATAAGTGTGTTTGCTACGTGAAATTTGCTACACATTTTTTTCGTCGCAAATTGCGATGGATTTACAACAAAATTGCTACGCAAAAGGCATCCTTAAACTTCCTACGAGTTTTACTACAGATTTGCGGCAAAACGAGTTTTTCTATTTTTTTCCCAACAAACTTGCGTCGCGAAAGTGTAGGAAAACCTATTTTTGTTATTTACATCAATATATAGAAATAAATAAAATAAAAAAATATGTATTTATAATATATTATTTATACTTTGTGACGCATTTGCTACATACATATTAATTAAAACAAAAAATTATGAATGCGTAGAAAATAACATTTATACTTTTTGATGCATGTGACTCATTTACTACGCAAAATTTAATTAAAATAGAAAATAATGGATGTGTTGCAAACGTGTTGCAAAATTATTTATATGTTTTGATGTTGTGACGTATTTGCTACGCGTTAGTTCAATTATAACATAAAACAATGGATGCGTCACATATGTGTGGCAAATAAATATATGGTTTGTGGCGTATTTGCTACGCACTGTTTAAATAAAATAGAAAATAGTGGATGCATTGCAGATATGTTAAAAAGATTATCTATATACTTTGTGACCCATTTGCTACTTATAGTTTAATTAAAACAAAAAAGAATGTGCATGATTGATATTTGTTACTAGTACTTTGTTTTTCTCTCAAACTCACTTACTCACACACTGTTTTAGATGAAGTAGGATCTCTTCTAAGAGTTGATAATATATACTAAGTAACAAAAAACACAAGAAAATAATTTTCATGGTACTTGTATATATTACTTATCAACTTTAAATATTACAAGATTCTTACGAGCATATTCCAAGAGTTACAATGAGAAACTATATATACTATCACCTATAGTCGGATATACTTTGATACCAGTTGGAAACCTATAACTAAAGCAAATACTACAAAGCTATAGCTGAAGGATCTTAGATAATGTCTTATCTAAGATTAGGTAGTCATGACATGTCCATGACTTACCTTTTGTCACCAACTAAAGTTGGTAACTGTACTAACTAATAAAGGTGAATAATGAAATAAATTATGGTCAACTACATGGTCTTTTGAGAAAGCGTCATACAATATATGAGAGGTTTGGAGCGGAGTGTCAGAAGGACCATACTCATGTCCACCGAATCATAGTAGTGTCTTCCGAACGTTAATTGGCTCGGAAGAACAAGTTCTTCCGAGGCCAATTTATACTTCAGAAGAGACTTACTTCTTCCCAGGCTTAGGGACTTCGAATGTGAAAGTCATCATCTTGAAATCTTCTAAGTCTTGATCTTCGGAATAGAAGACTTTGTCTTCGGAAGTTGGAGTTTTCCTTCGGAAGTTGTTCTTGAACTTGTCTTCGGAAGAACTCCATTTATCTTCGGAAGTTCCACACTTAGCTTCGGATGTCCTTTATTAGCAGCACCAAAAATTCTATAAGTATTTGGTTTTGATTGCATCAGCCTTTATTGATCCAACAGAATGGATGTGCTACAAAGTATAAATAATCTTATAAATAATGATCTATACATGTATGGTAATTAAAATTACATATATGAATTTATGATAATTTATTTATACTTTGTAATGAATTTGCTATGCATAATTTAATTAAAATTAAAAAATACAAGTCTTGTGATGTGATGTATAACATAATTAAAATTGAAAATATAAATATATACTCAACTTTTTTTTTATAATTTCTCAAGTCATTACACGTAATCATTTTGTTACTGATTGAGTAGCTTTGAAAACTGACAGACACAAGAAATAAATGATATAGTTTTTTTTATTTTTATTTTGTAATATCTCATGTCAAATGAAACTTCATTAGCAATATAACATGTCACATCATAAGAATTAATAGAGTTAACGAACAATCAAATTGTGATTTTTATTGGTAATAAGAATAAAAAAGTTAAGACTAATATTGATTTAATTGTTAATTGTGATACGTATTAACCAATAATTAATAGTGTGGATGACTAAAATTTAATTTTCCTAATAATAATAATAAGAATTTTATTATAATATTCTTTTATCATATATTTTGTTTTATCAAAATGAAATAATTTATTTGTTTTTTAATATTAGTATTCCCTCCTAAATTTAACCAAATTCCCTCCTAAATTTTCCGTACATTACTTTGATTCCCTTCTAATATTAACATTCCCTCCCTCTTTATTTCCTAAAAGCAATCAAACCTCATAATCTTTTCCACAAAACCTCCGACTCACGTTTCACCCAAAGACAACCAGTGTTTGTTCATATCATATACTTCAAAAAGACTGTCACAGTCTATTTCTTATGAAACTGGATTGTTCTTCCTTTGCTAAATTTTGATTGTTTTCCTCAAACATGTGTTGTCTCAAACAATATGTAGGATCATTACGATACTCTAAGCGTATCAGCAGACATTTCAACCTAGGACACAAGGAAGGTGTATCGTCTACTACTCTACTCATTTCGAAAGGTATATAATCGTAAAATGTAGTTGATTTCAGTTATGTTTAATTTTGTTAGGGTGAACAATTTAAACTATAATTTATGTTTGGGGCAGATACGAACATCTATGTGAAAGTTACATGAAAAACAAAGGGAAAAAGTGAGGGGTCGAACCCCATAAATATTTGTGATTAAAGTTCATATGCTCATTTAAAAGTGTACTGATTAGTTGTTGATTTTAATTGTATGCATGATGTATTATACTTCAATATGATATTAACAAGTGGAAGAGAGAGTTAATGTAGCCAAATAAATGTTAATTGAAGGAAAAAATGTATGCATATATGGTGTTCGATGAAATGCCTTGAATAATAAGACTAGTTTAAGTTGAAACATTTATAAGTTTTGATAATGATATGGTATTGTTACCTAAGTTGGGTGGAAACTATTGAAGAATATTGTGATGAAAAGGATTAGATGTAGTTATTTACATGTATACTACATGATAATGAAGCGAGTTATATGTTGTGAATTTGAGTAGTATACAAGTACACGGTTAATCAAACATTCAAGTGCTAAGGAACCAGAGCTTTGTATTAGAGGATGGAGCATCAATGACTTCATGCCAAACTGCCAAAGTGCTATGCTTATTAGTTGATGTATGTTAACATTATAAGGTTGACTTTTAGAAAGTGAAGTGATTAAAAGTGGAGTGTCAACACGTGGAAACATCGTCACGTGAAGGTAAGTGAACTTAACTCAAGTTAGTATGTGATTCAATTATGTTAAGGTCTTAATCGACCCATATAGGCATAAAAGATGTTTAAAAGTCTTTGTGTCACATTTTAATTGTTACAAATTGGTTATAGAGTTTTATGTTCAATACGACTCATTTGACACAATCTTATGAACAACCCATTTAGGATGTTTGTGATCTTTTAAATTCAACAAAGATATGAATACTCTTCACGATCAAACAAGTATCACTATAAATCTTTTGACCTGTTAAATATAAATTATGGCTATATTATCTAGTAAAAGATACGTGTGACGCCATATAGGTAATTATTCTTTGTATGTATGAATGAACATGGGAAGATCTAGTTATGATTTGTTCTTGTGTATGATTATGATAAGACCACAATATTAAGATTGATTTTGGCCTCTGAAAGGGTTAAGCCGTGCATGTGAATAACAAGCATATATCTTGAAAACATAAATTGCACTTATGCTCACTTCTTATTTGAATTCTTTATGTGGTAATCTTTTGTTTTAAAGGTTCTTTGTATGTTTGTAGGTTATGTTCATGGTTTACATTAATATATGAAGTTCATATGATGATATGCAAAACCTTATTATGTTTACCAAATTATTTAAATGGGTTGAGTTAAGCTTATGATGTTATATGGGATCTTTGGATTGTTGGTATGAAACTATAAGTACAGTTGTATGGTTTTAACTTAATGATCATTTAAGGTTTTTAATAGATTGCATATTTACATCCTGTTAGTTTGTATGCATGTTTGTATCTTTTATTTTATTTTTTACTAATTATTATATATTCATTTACTATTATTTCAAATTCTAGCTTTAAAAATCAATTTCCAGACTTCAAGACTCGACTTCAAGCTTAATGTGAAGTTGAATGGAAAGCATAGGATGATGCACTCATGTTTAACGTCAAGCCAATTGGAAAAGCATGGAGGATAGGCAAAGTAATATTATTTTAGACGTCATTGTATGGTAGCAATTGTCACATTATTTTAAACTCTAACATTAGTTATGTAGTTTACTATTTGAACATTGTTTGTAATGTATAATATTTCTTTTAATTAGGTAATCGTATCTATGGTTTCAGCTTATTTGTTATTGTTTTTTAAATAGATTTTTAGATTATTTGAATTGAAAAAATAGGTTTTTAGATTATTTATATTATTCAAATTTACAATTGAAATAATAGTAATGTTTGTCGCAGATGTGTTACAAATTATAGAAACATAGTGCTGTCATAAATGTATAGCAAATTTAAAATTTGATAAAAATATTGACTGTCACAAATGCGTCGCAAATGTAAAATCTTATAAAAATATTGAGTGTCGCAAATGTGTAGCGAACTAATAATTAATTAAAAAAATAAGTAACTTTAATAATAGTAATAACTTTTAAAAAGTTTGTTTTTAATAAAGTTTATATAATTACTGTTTGTGTTACAAATGTGTAGGAAACTTGCGACGTCGGTTAATGTCGCAAATTAGTCGCAAATTGTGTAGCAAATGTGTCACAAAATAATTTGCGACGATGGTTTTTGCTACTCAAAATATGCGTCGCAATTGCGTCGGAAAAAGCCATTTGCTACACTTTTGAGACGCGTGTGTAGCAAATTACCAAGTTTTCTAGTAGTGGCTATACAAAAACATAAGGTATGTTTCTTGCTATCATATGCGTAGTATGATGATGGTAGGTACCGGGTATCATCCAAGGACATAAAGGCTATTGATATCCAATCTCAGGTGTTATCTAGCCATATAGTATGATAGATTTTGGTAAAAATGATAAACATAAAGTAAATAATAAAATGCTAGACATGTAAACGATAGTAATCATTAGAACATATCGCTGGCTTCAACCCCTCTTGATGATACAATCAACTTAATATGTAGATTCACAAAAGACCACTATAATCTAGTAGAGATGTGACTTATTCTAAGGTTACCAACTCTTACGATTATTCTATTCGAAAAACTACGTGACGAGTCACTTAAACCACCTATAACCATGCAGTGAAGAACACGTAATTGTGCATCATCTATGTGCAACTTAAACCACCTTATATGTAAGGTGGACTTACCATTCTTTTTTGTTATATTTGTTTATATGAAAAGGAAACCATATTTGAGTAATCAAAACTCATTACAATAAAGAATAAGATGTGAAAAATTGAACACATGGTGATAAAACAACGGTAAGTGAAAACTTATTAAGTCAAAACTTAAAAGTAGGGCCACCATCATACGGGTTAGAACGTACCATTGTTAGAGGTTAATGTAACATTATATAAGGATTAGATGCACCTTCTAACAAGGTATCAGATTATCATATTTTTATATATAGCAAGATTTCTATGATTCTAAAAATAATAGAACTCTTGAATTTACGTCATAATATTATAAAATATAGTCAGTAAGACCCACATCAATTGTTTTGGAACGAGTTAATCCAATGGCTTTTTTTTAATATGGAGGTTATGAGTTTACTTTGAGTAATATGTTTCAAGTGCGTCAAATCTTTTACCAAATTGGGCATTTAGGTGGTGAGTTTTCAATGGATTGGTGGACGAGCTGGATCACTAGTATTGTTTATGTTCACATGGTGTGAATGAATTTTCGCTAATGAGTTCACTCGAGTGGGCAGAATTATGGTATTCGTAGGCCGTTTAAGAAAAATAATTATAGAATAAAATAATATATATGAACGTTATTAATGTGTCTTAAACATTAAATTTATGTAATCCTTTATCTGGATTTTTATACAACTTATTTTTAATTCATTCTTCAAAACATGCGTCGATTATGCTTCTGAGTTGTTTTCCTAAGATTTTTCAAAATCAACATTGTTACGACTGATTTTATAACATGTGACAAGACACATGAACCCCCGTGACTTTTAAAAATGGAGATATACTAAATGATTGGAGGTGGCCACTTCGAATCTTTTATGCTTTGTCGTGAATGAGCTTCTTATCCTAATCATTTGATTAATTAAAAATAAAAGTCAAATAAAATATGCTCAACTTTACATAATCAAAGTAATCTTTTGCCACCGCCCTTCTATTACTTAAAAGTTTTTATGCAGTCTTGTGGATGGGATCAATGCTTGCACCATCATTAGTAACTAAAAAAACTTGTTAATTTGTTTCATTTCAAATATATCAAATATTTTTACCATATTAGTAACTAATAAAACTTGTTAATTTGTTTCATTTCGGCCAGTATTGGTCTCGTTATTTGTTACATGTATTGCGATGATAATATTAATGCACTCAAATACATAAAAGAAACATTCGGAGATTGGTACGTAGATAACAAAAAATATTATTTAGTTAAATTGTGGAAGGCAACTAAATTCAATATAAAAGTTGTAGGCCCACATAGTTGCAATCCAAATAAAAAGAGAAATGCAGGTCTCGAAAGCTCTTACCATTGGATAGGAGAAAAGATTTTATTTAGCACCGAGCCATCAGGAAAGATAATATTTAACTTTGCTTCTCATACTATAAAACTGGGATTTGTTGTTGGTAAAATATAAAATTATATCCTCGACCTAATTTAAGATATAGAAATGTATAATTTGGTTACTCAAGTATTAAGTATTTCATTCATATTTAAAACTATTTGTGTCTCCCTTCACGCTTTGCTACGGGACACGCATTGTATGAACTATAAACGACAGTAATGAATACAACCGTTGTTTCAAAACATAAAAGACCAAAAATAATGTACACATGTTTGGATTTATGGCACTATAGTGTTCACTATTTATTACTTATTTACATTGGCATTTAATTTAAAAGAAAACATACACACACTTTTACGATTCAAAGGAAATCGGTTGTTGTGGATGTAGACATAGTGGCTGCCTATCGCATAGAAAGAAACCACAATCAATATAATATTACATATATACTAATTACAAATTCGGTTATACATAATAGGTTGTACCATTTGCTAAGTGAGTTGTACCCACCTTACTTTTTGTTTTTTATTGTAATCTTTAACTTTTTATTTTAACTAAATACTTTTACATATTTACAATTTATCCCTAATATTTTTTTGCTTTCAACTTTGATCCCTTATATTTTTTACATTTCAATTTTTTTTGTTTTATGTTCTAGTTCAAATTTTGCGAGTTAACATGCCGTAACGTGCGTGTGTGTTTCAACATATTTACGCATATTTCCCCCATTTAACGGCCATGTCACAAGGTGTTGGTCCTATATCGACTTATTGTTATAGATGTTTTACGTGTAGATGCATATGTTCCTAGTTCATGAGTTTTAATATAAAAGTCTTTCATATCTTACACATGTGCAAGGAATTGATTCAATGATATATAATATGTGGTTTTTGCTTATTAATGTTTATCTATTTCATATTATTATTGTGTTAAGTATAATTCATATATATAAACTTATTATATAGGATTGAGGTGATTGTACATAATTCTTAGTCAATAATGATTAAGTAATGTGTTCAACATAGTCAGATGAGTATTCATGCAAATGGCCCATACTTATTGACCATACGCATGAATACATCATGCTTATGGACCAGTCACACGACTGAACCAGGAGATTGGATCAGTCGTACACATGAGACAAAAGATTGACTCAGTCGCACGACTGAATATTTAGTCATGCGTATGGATCAATCGTATGATTCAGTCGCACGACTCAACCATGTTAGTGGTTTAGTCGTACGAATGGAAACCCTTAACCTTTAAATACCACTTAATTCGTGGAAAAGTAAAACACTTGAGAAACCCACCGCGAGATCACGTATATTCACGAACCCTAGCCGTCCAGAACGTCCAAGAAAGCCAGTCCAAGTTCATAGATCGTTCTTGATCGATTCCTATTCGTTCATAATGTTTAGTTTAATCTTATATCGATCGGGTTAACGTTCTCACTGATTGGATCGTCAATCAAATAGGATTCCGCACTATTTGATTCGGTATAAACGCAGAGTCTGTTAGTATTCCGTACGTACACGGTCCTGGAAAGTGGTATCAGAGCTTTGGCTCTTGATTCTGAGTTTGATTCGATTAGTTTTCGGGTCAAAACTCACGTTTTCATTCAAAAAGGTCATCTTTTTTAGTCCACAAGAGGTTTTCGATGTTTCCAGGCATTAAAGTTCAATTTTTTCGTCATACGACAGGTTAGGGTTTTTAGTAAAATCGTGTTTTGTGTCAAAGTGTCAAAATTCGAAAATTTTCAAACACAACATCCTTCAGTCGCACGAATAGCTCATTCGTACGATTGAGTCATCCGCATTGTCAATCTTCACGATTGAGTCATCCGCATTGTCCGATCGCACGATTCAGTCATCCGCATTGTCCATCCGCACGATTGAGTCATTCGCATTGTCCATCCACACGATTGAGTCATCCGCATTGTCCGTTCGCACGACTGAACAATTCCAGTCGTTTGAGTCCATTCGTCTTGTCCATACGCACGACTGGATCCAATCGCATGATTGAATTCATTCGCACCCTTCATTCGCAAGAGTGAACCATACGTATAGCCCATTTGTACGATTGAAACTGCCCTGTTCTCCAAGTACCAAGTTTAAAAAAATGGAAGATCAGTTTGCTATGTTTACTGCCGGGAAGGACTCTCGCATCCAGAATCTTTTGCTTCTGGAAAATGAGATTGGAAACCATAACAAACCGCCGAAGCTTATAACGTTGGATGATTATCCACAGTGGAAACAACGGTTTGAGATCATCTAAATGGAGTAGATCCCAATCTTTGGTTATCTATTGAGACTGGTTACACGATACCAGTCAGTGCTAATGGAGTCAAATTAACCTTGGGAGGAATGAGCGAGGCTTAGAAGATTCAGTTCAATGCCGAGAAGAAAGTATATGCTCTGTTGACTCAGTCAATACCAAAAGATATATTTCATCAGTTTTCTGAGAATAAACAGGCTAAAAAGTTATAGGAGGCTTTAGAAAAGAGATAAGATGGAAATGCTACGTTAAAGGCTCTGAAGGCTAAGGCACTCAAGAAGGAGTTTGATAACTTTTCTTCGATTGGGAATGAGAGCTTGGATGACATCATTGAGAGGTTCTACCATCTAATGAGTGAGCTCCACACTCATGGTGTAACGACGTCTATGGAAGATAAAGTTTCAAGCTTTGCAGATGCCCTGCCTGAGAATTAGGATTCATTTGTGTCCAAGCTGAGACGAAATGACATTCTTGCAACTTTGGACATAAATGACTTCATATTTAAGCTAAGGGAAGAGGAATTGAGAATGAAGTACAAGTCTAAGAAAGGGTCCTACATTTAGAATCCTTCACTATACAACTCAGTTCCCACTCTAACTAGTTCATGACCTCCACTTCAAATAGTGTTTGTGTCTAGTTCCGCGGCTCCTTCCCAATCACTGCTTCAGGAGCAGAGACGTCTAGGTCATTGTCGACTCAATACATAGTGCCTGAAGCCAATACAACGAAGTTGAAAACTGAGAATCTCGAAAATATCACAGTGGAAATTGCAAAGGAGCATATGGATCTTCTAGCAGTAATGGTTCAATCGTATGATGGTTTAGTTGCTGGGAAGATCGGAAATTGTCATCTTGCAGATGAAAACTACGAGCAACTTGACGAGAACGAGCTTGAAAGAATGGACATCATGTGGGCTTTAGCAAGTGCAGTTAGACGAGCTAAAACATTTGTCAAGAAGACGGGGCAGAATCTTGTAGCCATAAAGATACAACATTTGGTTTCGACAAAACTAAAGTCACATGCTTTAATTGTTGTGAAAAAGGGCATTTTAAACATGAATGTGTAAAGCCCAAGAAGACTGGAAATGGAAACCCATTTCCGACTTTCAACCGTCAAGACAAGGGCGCAATTGGAGCTGCTTCTTCAAGAAAAGAGACAAAGGCTCTAACTGCTCAAGATGATGAAGGACAAGACGGGCCCTTCCGATTTGTTTCTCTTGGAGAATCAAATATTGCCTTTGTCGAAGCAGTGGATAATGGGTCTGCTAGTTAAGGTGAAATTGCAGCTGAGCACACGATGTCAGATACTGAAGAAGCTGCGAACGTGGTAAATCATCTGGTTGAAGAAGAGCTTAGAGCTACAAGTTCAGAATCTAGGCCACTAAAGGATCTAATTCTGCTTTGATGGCTAACACAACTGATTCATCACAGGTAAGTTCTCTAGATCAGTTATTTAATAAACATGCTTGTTCTGAATATGAAAAGTGTAGGGAAAGCATTGATCTAAAATTTGCAAGGTTATTAGAACACAATGATAACTTAGTAAATGACTTACAACTCTGCACCGAAGCTAATCGTAGAGTGTAACTTTAAAGAAAAGATAGAACTTTTGGGGAAACAACTGAGGGAAACCGAAGTTGTTGTCTTAAATCAATCAAACGATTTAAATTCCTTAGAAGAAACCAAAAAGGAAAAAGTAGTTTTGGAAGTCGAAGTTAATTCATTAAAGCAAAAACTACACAGTTGGGCTAGTTCTTCTCACATAGTTCAAAACTTAGTGAAAGAACGGAATAATGGGGAAGGTCTGGGGTACAAGGTAGTTCCACCACCACATGAGATCCTGCTGAATGTAGACCTGTTAACAACAACCCAGTAAAGGATCATGTGATGTCCACTCCTCTGGTTAGTGATCCTGATTCGACCAGTACACCTATGACGGATAGCATTAAATAGAAGGAGTATACCTTGAAATCAAAAGGAAAAATGCCTATAGAAAATTTGGATGATAAATTTGAAAAGGTTAATGTAAGGTCAGGTTCACACATGTCTACTTCTGAACCCAAAATGACTAAACCAGTTAACCAATCATGTGCTCCACGTCAGAGTCCAAATAAACCGAAGGTTAAAGATGTTCAAAACGTTAAAACAATTAATTTTGTTAATAAAACTAAAACATATAAAAGAGAAATGATAAACCCCAACCAGAAAAAGTTCACACCTTTACCTAACTCATCCCCAAATAAAAGGTTTCCTCAAGCTGTAGAAGCGAGATCTTGCTACAGTTGTGGAAAACAAGGACATATCTCCTCTAATTGTCCTCATTATCAGACTCCTAGAAAAAAATTGAACTGTATGATACAAAACCAAGTTCTACTAAAATGAGATCTAATACTCCACCTAAGAGTGTCAGTGCACCTAAAGTTAAAACTGTAAGCCAGTCGTCTGTTTATCATAAACAGGCCTTACACAAAACTGGCTTATGAAAAGAAAAATCAATTATACAGTCTGAAGTGAGGAGAATAAGAAGAAAGATATGCCATCACCCTCTAAAGGACAATGGGTCTAGTTTATGATGTGTGATTCCTCTGGGTCACCCAAGCCAGTTAAGGCTTGGGTCCCAAATCTAAACTAATAAGTTTCTTTGAATTTGCAGGGTGTCCGATAAAGCGCTATCACAAACACATGGATTATTGATAGTAGGGCGTCCAGGCACATGACCGGGAACTTGTCTCTCCTTTTCAATGTTAGACAAATTAAAGGGGGACATGTATCATTTGCTGGAAACAAAAGAGGTTACATTACTTCTCAAGGTGAAGTGGGAAATGAGAAAGTCAAGTTTGACAAGGTCAACTATGTTCAACAACTACAGAACAACTTGCTTTAAGTTTCCCAGATTTGTGATAAAGGATTCAAAGTTGCATTTGACAACAAGAAGTGCTACGTGTTGAAGAAGGACTATGTGATTAAGGAGGATAAAGTTCTTATGTCAGTTTCAAGATATAATGACTTGTATGTCTTGGATCTATCAAAAGCCTCCACAACTGATCACAAGGTTCAATGCTTCTTGTCAAAGGCAACTGAGATGGATTCCATCTCCTGGCATAGAAGAATGGGACACATCAATCCAAGGAGGATGAATCATTTGATTTAGAATGATTTAGTGAATGGAGTGAATGTCAAAAATTTCCAACTTCTGGATGTTTGTTTAGCATGTAAGAAAGGGAAACAGACCAAGAAGTCTCACAAGGCAAACAAAGTTCATTCAATTGATCTACCACTCGACCTTCTACACATGGATCTATTTGGCCCAGTCGGCACAAAGAGCATTGCTGGTGATTCGTACTGCTATGTTGTTACGGATGATTACTCAAGATTTTCTTGGGTGATGTTTCTGAAATCCAAATCAGAGACATTTGAATCATTCAAACAGCTAGAAACTACGTTGGAATCTCTCTACAAGATAAAAGTAAGGCAAATTTGATCAGACAATGACACTTAATTCAAAAATCAGTGGATGGAGGCATACTGTAGTGAGAGAGGAATTGTACATCAATTTACCTCTGCCTACACTCCACAGATGAATGGCGTAGTTGAAAGGAAGAATCGAAGTTTGATAGAGACTGCAAGAACAATGCTAGCAGACTCGAAACTGCCTATTCAATTATGGAATGAGGCAATTGCTAATGCGTGTTATACACTTAATCGAGTCTTAATAGTCAAACGACATGGGAAAACATGTTATGAACTGCTCAGCGTCGTAAACCCAACCTGGAGTATCTAGATCTGTTTGGCGCACCATGCACGTTGTTGAAGAAACATCAGACTGGGAAGTTCAGTGAGAAGGCTGAAGAAGGCATCTTCCTCAAATACAATATACTAGACAAAAGAGTCTACAATAACTCTACGGGTCAGGTAGAAGTGTGGTGCAACATAAATGTTCAAAGATACACCACCCCCTGGTGGAAAAGGACATGCTTTCTTTTTCGACTATGATGGATTTTTTTTATCCTTCAATCTACCGCCTTCTCACTCTGATGATGATTTGTCTGCGAGAATGATGTATGATGTTTTGAACACTCCTCAACCTGACTCGAAAACATCGGTCCCACAAGGTGATTCTTCTAGTCACTCATGGGGAGAAGTTGATGGAAGTGACTCCTCCTCTGATGAAGAAGCAGTTGAGACTGCTAATGTGGACCAAGAGGAATAGGTTTCCAACAATGAAAGTACTCAAGCATCAACTCCTGATGCATCTGACACCTCGGAACATCATACTCCAACTGCCTCAAATACTAAACCCGGGGCTCACAATTTGGATAATGAGGTAGTTGTTCCCACGACTCCCGGATCTTGGCTAAATGTTTATCATCCCTTGGACAATGTCATTGGGGATGTTCGATCAGGAGTACAGGCCAAGAATCAGTTATACTCAGCTGATTATGCCTCGGTAATAGAAAAGGGATATCTTCACGATGGCGCATATCGATGTTTTCTGTCTCAATTTGAGCCAAAATATGTGAGTGAAGCCCTAAATGATGAGGCATGGGTCAGTGCGATGCAAGAAGAACTCCTACAGTTCAAGAAGTTAGGAGTATGGACCCTTGTGGACAAACCAAAATGTGCTAAGGTGATTGGCACTAAATGGGTGTTGCAATGCAAGAAAGATGACCAAGGGGTCATAATCATAAACAAGGCTCGACTTGTGGTTCAAAGATTTCGACAAGTCGAAGGCATTGACTACAATGAAGTGTTTGCACTAGTGGCAAGGATGGAAGCAATACGCACATTTCTAGCTTATGCATCCTACATAAAGATTAAAGTCTATAAACTAGATATGAAGAGTGCATTCCTTCATATTGAAATCCATGAGATGGTCTATGTCAGTCAACCCGAAGGATTTAAGGATCCTTATCGCCGGGACAGAGTTTACAAGCTGGACAAGATAATCTACAGGCTCCACCAAGCCCCTAGAGCCTGGTATGAAAAACTCTCAACTCATCTTGTGAAACACGGTTTTCGTAGTGGAGTGATTGACTGTAAATTGTTTATAAAAGAAAAAGATGGCAACTTACTGCTGGTACAAATTTATGTTGATGACATAATCTTCGGTTCCAAAAACGAAGATTTATGTAAAGAATTTGAATCTTTAATGAAAGCAGAATTTGAGATGACTGCCCTGGGGGAGATGAAGTTCTTCCTTGGATTACAGGTGGATCATACACCAAAGGGAATCTTCCTACATCAGACCAAGTATGCAGGTGATATCCTCAGTCGATTCGACATGGAGAATGCTTCAACAGCAGGAACTCCACTTGCCACAAACCATGATGTGGCACCCGACGAAAATGGTAATCTAGTCGAAGCAACCATGTATAGAGGAATGATCATATCTCTCATGTATCTCACAGCGTCACGCCCTCATATCATGTACGCGAGGTGTCTTTGCTCCAGATATCAGACGAAACCTAAAGTCAACCATCTCATCGGAGTAAAATGGATTTTCCATTATCTGAAGGGTACTCCAACATTTGGGTTGTGGTATCCTCATGACGATGACTTTGAGCTTACAACGTATAGTGACTCGGATTATGGCGGTTGCAAGATGAATTACAAGTCAACATCAGCGGGATGTCAGATCTTTGGTAGACGGTTAGTCACCTGGCAGTGTAAGAAGCAGACCTCCGTTGCTCTGTTAACATGTGAAGCTCAATACGTTGCTGCTGCTAGTTGCTGTTCACAAATAATTTGGATTCAACAGCAAATGTGTGACTACAGTTTGCAATTTTCTAACACTTCCATTTTTGTTGATAATTCTACTGCTATTGCTGTAACAAAAAATCCGGTCCAACATCCTAAAACTAAGCACATCGGTATTAAGTATCACTTTATACGTGACTGTTTTGAAAAGTACTTAATCGATGTTGTTAAAATTAATACTGATTTTCAACGCGCCGACCTCTATACAAAAGAATTTGATAAACCTAGGTTTTTATATCTTTTAGAGGTCAATGGCGTGAAAAAGAAAAGTGAAGTGATTATAGAAGACGAAAGTTCGTAGTCCGACTAGTGTATTTATTTTATTTTCTTTTATTTATGTTCTTTTATTTATTTTTTTATTTTCCTGTCTATTAAAATCCGAAAACACAAAAAGATTTTTGGTTTTAGAATTTTAGAGGGAGAATAGGTTAATTTATTATTTAATTCGTGCAGTAGTTAATTACATAAAAATGACGGGGGAGGGCATCTTAGCAAATAGAATTGAAACAAATTTGATTCAATGTTTATGGAAAATGATAGTACACAAGGAACAAATTTTTTGGGATTTTAAAAGATTTAAATGATTACGATGCAAAATTCAAAGTGTAAGTCTGAAAAGTCTAAGCAAAACAAAAGAAAAAATGATAGTAAAATAGTCTGCTACTGAGGTAACATAGATAAAGTAGACCTAGAGGTTGCTAATCCATTATATGATGTGTCGGTAGATTCAACATAATAGATGAGTAGACCTCATTGGTGACTTAAATTCAAACTAAGTTGTTCAACTCGTTGTGGGTTCCAATCTTATCCCTGGTGAACACAATCAACATATTTCCAATAAGGGGTGACGAGCAAAATAAACGCCAAAAATGACTGTGGATGACCATAAAAATGAGCAAAGCATATGGAAAAATGCTAAATGCAATCAAGCTAATAACTTATATTGTTGGTGCATTAGGTGCAAAAGAAAAATAAATGTTCTAACAAGAAGATAGGTTGTGTGCCTCTCTGCTGTGCGGTGGCACTGACCTGAGGACAAGCATAACCTAAATATTCTAAAATTCATTGTTGTTTGTGCCTCTCTGTGGTGCGATGGCACTGACCTAAGGCTTGGCATCTCTTTGAAAGCTCTTAGAATAGTCTCTTCTTGTCAAATACCCGTAGACCACTCAAAAATCTCCTAAGGAATGTTGATTACCATATAAATGTGGGATCCATAAATGTCTGTTTAAATAATTAACCTAACTAATCATTAATGTGTGTCAAAAATCTGTGTATGGATTTAAGAGAACAAACATACTGACAATCATTGTGGCTGCAACTCTTGACAGTCAAAATCATTGTCTGGATCTTATAGCTCTAGTGTGATTTCCTTAAAGTGCTAGTGAATCTCGGTCTAAACAAGAATCTAGCATCAAAGTGTATACTAAAATGTCCCAAATGATTTTGATAAACCTGTATGATTTCATAATAAATATTTCCAGAAATAATCAAATTAACTTGAAGCTGATCTGCTCAGGAAGTAAAATTAGTTAGATTTACTCTAATAGGTTTAATTCCATCTCAACTCAAAATTACAAAAATGTGTTGTATTTTGTTTTAAATTTCTAGTTGTTTTCAAATTTTTTATTTTTCTAGTCGTTTGTTAGGTAAAAGTCGGATTATATAAGTAGATGTACTCTGTGAATCACTTACTAAAATGGGTCACGTCTGAGGTGATCAATCAGTGTTAAATTAAAAAGATCACGTCTGAGGTGATAAATCAGTATTAAAATTAAATGGTGTTAAAAGGTCATAATGTCGTACAATAGAACATTAAGACTGTATAAAAAGAGGGGTAAGTCGGTCGCATTTCTCACCACCCTTCAAATCGTTCAAAACCTGCTCATATGTAGACACTCTGTCAAAATTTTCTTTGCCTTGATTACTCATTGATTGTGTTTCTAACCGATCTATTGTTCATCTACAGGTAATGTGGGACTGAAATTGATCAAACCGACCGGTGAAATCAAACACTAAATGACCTAATCGCCTAAAATCAAGCAATCTATAAAACTCTCAAAATAGATCACTTAACTGGACAACGTTGTTGATATAAAGGACATTAGATACTATTTAGAGTCCCTGCGAATCAAATGAGTCTAAACACGAAGTCTAATCCAAAGTTTTGACCTAGATTCAAGGGCGGAGTGTCGAACATAGTCGTATACGAATAGACACTCCGAATGAACTTCAGTCGCACGATTGAGCCAGACTTGCGATTCAATCGCACGAATCAATCATTTGACAACTCCGTCACACGACTGTCTCAGCCGCATTTCTTAACACACGATTCAGTTTAGTCGCAAGCTCAATCGCACGACTCAACTCAGTCGCAGGTTTAATCGCACGACTGAACTCAGTCGTATGGTTCTATCACACGATTGAACCAGACTGATCTAAAAAAGTTTATGTGTCAAGTGTCTTCTCTAATACACATCTTTAATGTATATGTTTATTGTGATACAGAAACATGGCTGATAGATGGACCATGAACCCCAAGCACAAAATTTGTGCTCACTTGGATGTCACCACTCAGAATGCTTCCGAGTTTGCTGGGATCATTGCATTTCTTAGGAGATCGAGGATCTTTAAAGCTATTTCGACACCATGCACCCCATACAGGTCCATTCAGCAGGCATTCTGGGATTGTGCCAAGGTGGACCGGTCCATTGAGCCACACTGTATATAGAGCTCCATTTTTGGTCAAGAGATTGAAGTTACTGTAGCAGATCTAAGACGAGTACTAGATCCGGGTGATGATGATGCACACACGACCAAGTTACATCCACTGACAGTTAGGGGCTGTTTTCTATGGATGAAGTACACTGTGGACATCAACGCAGGTGTGCTTAACAAAAGCAACCTGTGTCCCCAGTTCAAGTACCTGCCTATGTCATTCTGAACTGCATAGCATCAAGGAGGGGAGGATTTGATGATTTATCTAAGCAAATCCAGAATGCATACATTGCACTAGTGCTAAACCATCCTTTCAGCTTCTCCCACATGATATTCTCTTACTTGATAGAGAACCTCGAGGATAAGGGAAAGGAAGGCTTTTGCATGTACCCACGGTTCTTACAACTTATTATTGATGAGAAGCTTCCGTCTCTGCCAAAGGAGAAAGACGATGTAGTGTTGCTCGAGGTGATGGATGATACCACCTTGGGTAGGATGAAGGTATACAGGGGGAAGCAGGTGAAACCACTTATCAGGAGATTGTTTGGGCATCTGGCCCATGAGGATTATCTGGCGCCTTCTCACAAGAAGTGGCATCACGATGAGAGTGACTCAGATGTCGAGCCGATTTAACTACTCACAGATGATACTGACGACGATGACGATGATGATGACCAAGATGACGGACAAGGTGGGGGAGACGCAGGTCCCAGTTCTTCATGGGCCACCGATATGTCTACTATATCTTCACCACCTCCACCTACTACTTCTTCTGCTCTAGGTGGATCTGAGCAGGCTGCTATCCATCTTGATTTTTTGATTAAAGGAAGAAGAGGATACAGATGATGAGCCTCTTGTACGGACTTTTGGGAGTAGGGTTATCGCCACAGGGAAATGGATAGAGGTTGTAGGTGGATGGCAGGCTGAGTCTAGAGGTGTTGTTGATGATGTTTTTGATCCTACATACACCCTTGACCAGTCCATCAGCCAAGGGAGAGCACCTATTGCAAGGGGCTCGAGGAAGAAGAGGATGGCACATCCCCACGGCAAGAAGAGCAAGAGGCTGAGGATTACTGTGATCATATCTCATGCCACAACTACAACAACCACCACTACCACACTGTCTATCACCACCACCACAGCTACTACCACCACTCCTCCCACTACTACTATCTCTCATCCCACCACCACTACCACAACCACTCCACCAC